>CAXKVY010012468.1:0-24787 GCA_964058915.1 Tetropium fuscum | reverse complement strand
AAACCCTCGAATTATTGGACTAATAACTTGTAAGTACTAAATGTGTGAGTAGGTAACGGTAATAATAATAATTTTCTCTCATTAAGCTCATAGAAAAAGGAATCATAAAGAAGTAGAAAATAAAGAAATAATTGGGTGTCTGCTTATGACCACACGATAGAAGTGAAAACTTTTTCGAATTTTAAACTACTAATTTACGAATTTTAAAATATATACTGTAACCGTCCGCCTGTATTACCACAAACATTTTTCATTTGCATGTTCTACAGAAGCTCCTACATTATTACAAAAAATGCACATTGGCCCCTTTTTGGTTTTAAATTTGATCGTTGATTCTAGTTCAGTCTCAGAACTTGTGGTATCTGTTGTTCAAGAGTTAGCCATTTTTATTTGAGAACTGACAGTAAGGAAATGAGCCAACAAATTACTCTATTAAACTTACGTTACTGTTTGCCTCTTGCAATGTTTATAGAAATATTACGTTCCTAAGATAACGATGGAGAGCGCAGTTAACCCAATGCTTGATGTAAAACTATTTTACTTCACTTCAGTCTTAGTAGCAAAATACATATTTGTATCTGAAAAGGTACCCATTAAAAGCAATAAATCAATTTTTGTAGTTTTATTGTACAATACCTAGAGGCTCCTTATAACCTAATATACTCCACAATTAGAAACTTGTTTTGCGTTTTTATTTCCTCAGCGGATTTTGTAGCTGTGATGTTTGGTTTCTTGGCCGTTGAAGGGTGTGTGAAGGACATACCTTACTCAATGATACGTCTCTTCTTTGCTGTTTTCAGGGTATGTGTCCATTTTTGTAGGTCCCGTGTCAGAAACTGACACGTACGTCAATATTTTTCAATATGCTTATTTTTACGGATTTGCCGGGGTTTTGGGCGTGTATCGATGCCGCACTGGGTTGTATACACTGTTTCCACCACAATAAGGGTCTTTGAAATGCTTTAAAAGCGCGCTTTTTCTCTTAGCAGGATCTATAAGCAGGAGCTTCGATTAAGGGGTACAGGTGACCTAGCTCGTTGCTAGACGATAATCGACTTAGAGTTAAGCGTAACGCCTGATGCGTGACGGTCCAGTCTCATTAAACATTCAACAAAAATTAAAGTGGAGAACGCCTAAAGAAGTTTTCACTTCAATAATAACAATAAGATTGGTCCTATGTAGGGGAAAAGGAAATAATATCTACAAATATTGCAGTAGAAATGTAGTATGTCTGACCAATTTGAAAGTAGGTATTAATAATAATAATAATTTTCTTCTATTAAGATTACAAACTATGTTTCAATTAATTTTTTCATTCATAATGGACTACATTCAGTTAAAACATAGGTTCAATATGATACCAATATTACAACGAATTCATTAATATATTAGCTACTAATTATATGTTGGCCCTATGTATGGGGCATATTGGCTATATATATTTAAAGTCAAACTTTAGCCAATATATCACCAATATCGGCTAGATATTCGATATTGGGCCTACATTCAATATATCACCCATTTGACCCCTGTATGAAACCCATATCTTTTGCTACTGGGTTGAGTGTTATTATGAAAGTTATAAAGACATTTAAATAAGGATGCTAAATTTGTAATGACACCGTCGGCGTCGTAGATTAAATAAATTATGTCATACGTTGGAGAATTTTTTTTTGTTTAAGGAATTTTTATTTTTTTCTCAAAACTTATATGGCATACATTAGGTAGTATCATCTTTTGGTTTAAGGTAAATTTAACTAAATCACATTCTGTTTATACAAGTAATCTACGGTAAACGATAGAACATAACGATAAACGGACGGCAAAATTAATCCACTTTTGGGATAAACATTTTGAACCTATGCACCCTACTAGTATAATAATAGTGTAAGTTATCTAAATATAATTATGTGGCATATATTATGTAAGGAGGTATAAAAAATAGAACCAATTCAATGCCGCTTCCTTAATTATATAAATTAATGTGTATCACCTCTGTGAAACCTTTAGCCGCACATTCTTTAAATTAAAAAATAAACTACCTCAAATTTAATATTATTCACGGATATAGCTCGTGTAACACATAGGTACTACTTAACTCCATAGTCTGCTCATCAAATAATTTTTTTGTTATGTTATGTAACCAACTCAACTGTATCAAAATTATACACAAGACAAAGCTTCTGCTATAAATACAGCTACGTGTAATATAACAATATTATTTATATTTTTACCTTAGCAGGTTGCAGGCGGCTGTTTTTTGCTCTGCTGCTTTGATATTATTCATTTTCCCTAACTGTTGTTCTTGCTCGGTAATAATATCTAATAACGAGACTCGGTTAATAATTGCTTATTTTTTTAATTATTGCATGACTATCTCGCGTGTTCGCGTAGATTAAAAATAACATTCGTATGAGATTAGCTGGGTATATATATTTTTTAGCACCTAAGTGGAGAACCTCTACCTTTTTGCAACATAAGGAATACTAAAATGTTTCTCTCAGTAACACTTTAGCATTCCTTATATTGCAAAAAGGATTCAGCAGTCATGTGGTAGAAAGTATAACTCAATAGCAACCCTTCTTCATTTAATGACTTTAAAAGAGACCCCGCCCCCCTCTGCTTCTTATATAATAAGAAATAGAAGAATGATTTACTATCTGTACATACACGACGAGAAAATTATAGCCTTGACACCATTTTCACAAATCCGAATTTATCTCACTTTTCTGCTATGGTGCCTGATATACAAGTTTCAGATCATTTGGTTATAATGCTACAATTTGAATGCTACCATATAAAAAAATCATAGACCTTGCATCCTACGCCAATATCTTAGGCGTATTGAAAATACCAGACACAACTTTTTGTTTACTGTGTACATTACTTGATTAGTTACAGATTTCTTATGTGTCAAAATAACAATTTCTATCAGTTTGTGGTGACGGCTGGTAGAGGTTTAAGATCATCATATATGCTGAAAATGCCTCATTTAGAATTTATTATGACCAGTTGAAATAGGTCGCTAGGCTAACTTTAGACAAAACTTATTTTAACAAGGAGATGTCGAGAATGGTTCTCGTGCAATAACAAAGACTGTGTTATTGTGCACTTGTGATCGCCCTCAAAATCCACTTGTAGTCATCAATATTGGAGATGATTACATGATTCGGTTTTGTAAATTTTAATATATGGTATATTCAAGTAATGGTTGTGTTAAAATAACTTTATATGTGCTGACTAAGTAATATTGGTTGTGGTTGGCGCCGATTGCGAAGCGTACATTGGGTCATTCGTCATTGACATTGTGCGATGTGTATTGTAAAAATGGAAATAAAAGATTTGTTTCATCAATCAACAAAGAAATTGTTTCATTTGGAAATAATTAAAGTGATACACGACTTAACAGTTGCAAAGAAATCATCAGAATGCCTGATCCTATATTATCTTATGCTATCTAGTTTAAAGACTTATTAAGTATTAATAGCACCAGTTGCACACGTATAACCCAAACATGGTTATTTATTGGAGCTCCTGCAATCCTTTGAGATCCACTGCTCGTGACCTCCATCGATATCAGTTAATATAAACACATCGACTACATATTAGGCATTTTTTATACACTAAGATACACCTATTTTTCTTTTGTTGTAACTGATGGTAGTTATAAACGTGTAGCCAAATAATTATGTCAAATAATTATGTTTTTAAAAGTTCAATATTTTGCCCACAAATATTTTTCCAATATTTGTGGGACCGTTTTCTCTAGAGGAGGCAAGTCTATTTTGAAGGCAAGTTTTACCTGCAGTTCTCTCATAGTGCATCTATTTTATTTGGGCATATCAATAAATACCTAACTTGGTAAGATAGTCAATATCCAATGTGTCCTTCAAGGTCCTCGAAATAAAAAAAACGTTTCAATTAAAAACATATTTTATTTCAATTATTACTATGAAGTACAATAAGTACATAAAAATAGTGGATGCATAGATATAAAAATATTATAATTTTGAGATACACAATGTATATTTAGAAGAAAATATAAAAGCCGAGTCAACGAAGGGAAAAAAATTAGAGGACAGTTAGATCCATATATTTTTTTCTGGTAAAATGTTAGTTACAAAGTCAAAATCATAGAGCCATCCTAAGTGCTCATGTCCTTTTTTTGAACACCCGTTTTTGACCAGCCCGGGAGCATATTATTTTTTTAATTTTTAATTCATAAGAAAATAAACAGTTTGGCCAAAAAATGGTTTTCTATAGGTTTTTTGGGTCGCTGATTACGGATCTGTGGTCAGTTTTCCAAAGACTTAACTTGAAAAGTGGAAATACGTAAAATTTAATTTAATTTAAATCTTTCGCAATTTAGCTGTTAGTTCACGTTTTATCTGTTTTTTTTATCCGATTGCGAATTTTAACATAAATAGGTGAAAATCTTGAAAGAGACCTGGGAAATTGTGGAACATTCCTGGAAAATTTGGAAAACTGTCATTATATACAAGACGTGTATATAATATTCAAAACGATGAAAAATTTTTCAACGGTTTGAATATCTCATTTGTCATAAGTTACCAAAAAACCTCGAAAACGATATATTACCTACATGATCTTGTAATGACAATTTTTCGCATTTTCCAAGAATATTCCATAATTTCCCAAGCCTTTTTCAACATTTTCTCTTATTTATGTTAAAATCGGAATTTTGTTATTTATTATCTAAGTGAAATAGTTGCTTGAAATTTGGCAGTACATTTTTCTTAATAAGTATCGTGTTTATTATTAAATTAATTTCCCTGCTTCATGGAGTGACGTAACCATGAGTGTTGTTAAAGAGGTACGCCAATGATGTAATATTTTTATATATTTTGTTTGCATTTCTGATCAGAAATCAAGTTGCGAAAATAAAGTCCTTAGATTTTCCGAAAGCGTATTTTTTACATGCGATTTAGTACTTCCCTCATTATTTCAAATTCAGTTAATATTGCAAAGAGAGAAATTTTGAATTTGACATTTTTTGTTAATCATTTTAAAATTTTAATTAGTTGTACGTCGCGCTGATGCGCTGAGTAACGCCTACAAAATGTTGAAATTATTAACAACAGTTGCATGGAATAGTTTTTTTTCAATTCCTCATAAGTAAGTCATACATATACTTACCTACTTACTAATTATATTGGATCAATTTTGCAACTGTGCTGATTAGCGCTTGCTTATCATTTAACTTCGGACTGTTATTCATTGATTTACCCTGTTACTCGTGACTGTTGTTCATCATTTAACTTCGGACGGACCGGTGCCCGTCGGGGGAGCGAAGCAGATAATATTAGAGATTAGATAATGTTTTTACCTATGTGTATTTGAATCCTAAACATTCTAATGGATAATCTATTGATATATTTTTAAACCGAACTCTAAAACCCAGCAAATTATGACCTCTCCGTATTCGAGAGACCTTGCTGACTGGAGAGCTAAACATGCCGCATGTCACGAACATTTTGTTAAAAACGGCTCCAAAAATATCAAAATAGAATACCAAAAACATAAGAATAAACAATCGACCAATAAATGAAGATGGATAATTTACACTATACAGTCAGAAGTACACAAACAAGATCAGCGACTTGTTACAAAGGATAAGGTTCATACCTTGAAGGGAAAATATTGGAACCAGTTGATTAAAGCAAGAAAAAATACAAATGATTTTATCAAAAACTGCTAACACACAATCGGCCATGTGGCAAGTTATTAAGAACAACAAACCAAATTTAAATACACCGGCACCGTCCACTAAATTAATAAATGCTAACTGATTCAACAACTTCTTTACAAATACTGTCGCAAATATCGTCAAAGGCTTACCAACTTCGGCTAGACATTTGACAGAATACCTTACTAATTAAATGATCTAATTAGATGAACTAATTAGATGATCTGTGGTATAGATCAACTAATTAGTTTTGACTTCAAAGCAGTATCATACAATACAGGCACAGACATTATTAATTACCTTAATAGTAACAGTAAAGACCCATACGATTCAAATGAGAAAAATAAAAACTTTGGCGAAAATTGTATATCCTCTGACCAATCTAATAATCCAGTGCATCAAAAACAATATTTTTCCTACAATTCTTAAACTAGCCAAGGCTATACCTCATACCCATCTATAAAAAAGGTTGCAAATACGATTAATCCAACTATGGACCAATATATCTATTACCCATCTTAGCGAAAATACCGAAAATTCGAAAAAGGCCTGAAAATTCAAATTAATGAATATTTTGAAGGCTGTAATCTATTTGACTATAGCCAATTTGATTTTGGGAACAATCGGTCAACAACTTAGCCGTAAATAACCTAACAGAAATAGTATTAAGTAATGTGTGCGATAATAGAAAATAAACAAAGAGGTACTATATTTACCTCTTACAATCTCAATAAAGCTTTTGACTGTATCAATCACAATATTCTCTTATAAAAACTAAGTTACTATAACTTCAATGACCATAGTATAGCCCTAATAAACTCATACGTTTGGAATCGCTCACCATATGTCTCTTATAATATGAACACCACAAACAAGTTGCCAATAATTCACGGGGTACCCCAGGGATTTGTCCTGGGGGCCAATACTATTTCTCATCTACATAAATGACAACAATTTTATTTTGTTCTTATTGGTCCGAATTTTTTTGTTAAATTTTGTATTATAATGAAATTTTGAATGGTTCTTATAACGTGATGGAAATATAATTATCTCTTTTTATTTTGCAGGTGGACTATTTTTGTGAAAATTCATACAAGTGAAGTTTCAAGATGTAAAACTGTGCTGTACTCAATAAATTGAGCTAAAATGCCGCAAACCGTGTTAAGGGGTCACAACTACACCCATAGTAATGGTCATGCAGGTCACAATGGACATAACGGTTATATTCCTAACGGCCTGACCGCATATAATGGTCACAATAACCACAATGGACACAATAGTCATAAGGCTCATAATGGGCAAAATGGTCATACTAGCCATAACGGTCAAGCCGGCCATAACGGCCAAGCAGGCCATAACGGTCAAGCAGGCCATAACGGACACACTGTGCTTAACGGATACACGGGTCAAAGTGGAGCTAACGGACACATTCATAACGGCCATACTCCAGTTTATCAGCAGAATGGACATGTAAAAACTAACGGTCATATAGGTGAGTTGATATGAGTTGATATTACCGAAATACAAATACTTTAAAAATATCCTTGATGTAAGGTACCTAAAATTATGTATTACGCCTTCATAAGTCAATAGTGATACCAAAATGGAATAAAATAATTGGTCAAAAGTGTTATTCGTATATAGGACCAGAAATATACGATAACTTACCGGACTATATGAAAAACCTGAACTGTGAATATGTTTAAAACAAAAATTAAACAATAGATAAATGATGAAACTAAGTACAAAATATTTCAACTTTTGGACACAAAAAGTAATTAAATTATTCTATTGACTCATACTTACCCATAAATAACTTCACCACTTATTTATATTTTCATGAAACATGATGTCAATGTGCTGATGCTATTAACAATAATTACTGTAATATTATGTATTTTATACAATGTTTTATACTGTTCTATATTGTTTTATACTGTTTCATATTGTTTTATACTGTTTATTATTATTATTTATTCACTATCCTAGATAGTTTAGAATTAGTCTATTAACTTGTTAATTTTGGCCACGCAAAAGGTTTATCTTTCTGTGGACTTCTTCAATGTTTATTTTCTTTTTAATAAGCCTATAATATAATGTACTGTAAGAATATCCCTAAGAAACATTATTATTATTCTAACGAATACAAATAGTATTACCTCATTTTTACACTGATGCTTTCGCATTAATTTTTTAATCTAGACATAGTTTTCTAAATAGATTTTCCCCATTAATAATTTAGTTATAATGATATTACGTTCTGGTCAATCAGGCGCGTAGCTGGTTGGCGTTCCGCTATAGTATATACGTTGGTGAGAGATGCGTGTATGCTTGCGCTTATACTATAGTCTGTGCGATAGTTATTGATCACTGATTTAATTTTTAATTTAATTTCATGTATTTTCGTTTATCTCAATATATATATATATATATATATATATATATATATATATATATATATATATATATATATATATATATATATATATATATATATATATATATATATATATATATATATATAGTTAGCATTTTGTATATTTTGCGTGAATTTCAGGGTACCTACTAATGATCAGAGGAATTGGTATAATGTACAAAGCAGATGTGTGCGATTATAGAAAATAAACATAGAGGTATTCTTTAATTATTTAATTATTTAAGCTTCTACCCATTGTGTTATATACACATGATAGCAGTATATTATTTCATGGCTACCGATATTTAAACAATTAAATTTAACTATATCTGTGATCAAAGTTCACCGCTGCGAAAAACAATTGTTAGAAATCTACGCTTTACATCTTCAATGACGAATTGTTCTTTAATTAATATTAATTATGCTCGTCAAAAAATAATTGTTTTGTGCACGGTTGGAAAGCAAAATCATTGTTTAGCGTAGGAAACATGTCACAAAAGCCTGATACTCGATGACATTTTTTATGGCGATAAGGTTTTCGACCCGAAATTATTGTCATAGTATTATTTTAACATCTGTTAAACGTTTTAGAAAATAACATTGTCTTAATTGAATTAGAAATTTAGGTCGAAAGTAGTATCCAAAATATTCCGGAAGTTAAAGCAAATTTATTTTAAATGATGTATACAATTTTCAATATCATAATAGAGCGTAACGTTACTAGTTAAAATGTTTTTAAAAAATCGCATCGAAGAACGTCTGCAGTTTGTTAGTCTTATCAAAAGTGCTCCTGCGTCAAATCCAATAACATGCTAATATAAAAAACATTCTCATGCGTCAATTGTCCGATTTGACGTATGAGCATATTTTTTATATAGTTCTATATGAGCAAGCGTGTGATTCTAAAATATTAGGTACGCGTTTTCGAAATTCGATGGAAGCAAGTGAATCCTATTGCACGAGTATTAAATGAACACTTTTTTTATTGTACCAAGGAACCTAGACAACCATAACGTTAGCACTGCCAATTCGAAAGTGTACAAAGCCTACATAATATGGATTAATTATTGTTTTTTATTCTAACATTGTCGTGTCTAAAAATGACCCATTCAGAAACTAAAGTCAAAGCACTCTTGAGTATCAAAATAATTTGTAGTGAATTTGACGCAGAAGCAAAGAATCAAAAAAATCAATCTACACAAGTCCTTGCAAAAATTGTTAACATGATATAAAATATGGTCATGCAGAAAAATACAATCGCAGGAATATAGGGTTTTATTTCTCCAGTTTTAATGGCGAACTTGACCTAAAAAATTCAAAAAAAAAAAAAATGAGCTTGATCGAAAAAAGTTAAATGAGAAGGTAGATAGATACCTATATATTAAAATTATCTTTCGATTGGTGTTAAATAAGGTATAGATTAGTGCACAAACCATAGAGAAAAATGAAAAAACCGTTAAATATCACGTTTTTTAAATTTGTTAATTATTGTTTCAACGCAACGTATAAATGTGTTATTTGGTAAAAATATAGCTTTGCATTAGCTCAAAAGCAGTTTTCTTTTGTTGGAATATTGGAATTTTGTTTAGTTTTCTTGAAATTTCAATTTTTGTAAAAAAACCGTTTTCCTAAATATGATGCTCTTGGTCAGGGAATAGATCTCCGCAAAATTTTGCTTTTAACTGAAAATGATAGATCTATGGATATTATATAAACCCATATAAAGTAAAAAAAATAGTAGTTATTTACTTTCAGCGTTATTCGCAATAGCAAGTAGCCCAAAGCAGCGAGGCTAGGAAAATGCGGATGACATCACATGCCAGCTGTATGCGTCAGACTGGATGTTATAGCACAGTTTATAGTGAGGATAGTTATTATGCCGACTAGCTTTCACACCACTGGATTGGCGCTAGTTGAAGTCGGTATTTGTCAGTATTTGATGCGAGAAAATCGGATACCATAATCACGTCTACGTTCGGCAAATTATGTGAATCTCCTTTCTGGAAACCCTCCTCCATATTTGACAACAAGCAATAAGCAAACTATTTGACGTTCTAAATAATAAAGGCACTACTAGATAATACTGTGAATAATATGCAGACTTCGTTCTAACGAGAACGTCGCGGAATAAACCTATCGCTGTACAGTACGGAGTACGATTGATCTATCGCGCCTGCAAACCTAGCAAGCATGTGACGTCAATCCAATGACAACGCGTTTATCCGATTCAAATAAAGCAAGCATTTTCTACGGACGCTGTTGGGGTTCGGATTGACTTTTTTTCGGGCACAGTTCTAATATTGCTATTATTAGGTCAAAAGCTTAATTCCTCACTACTTTTAATGTATATTATTTTTTTTGTGGACACACCTATTATCGTGGAGCAACGCTTCAAAGCTCTAAATCTTCTTTAAGACTACTTGTACTACAATTCTCATGATAGTGAGACATTTTATAGTGTAGTGTAGAGTGGTGGAAAAATGATACGCAATGCATCTCACTTAACTCAGGATACTGCTGAGCTATGTTATGTGCCAGGTATGAAACCAGTGGTGGATTTACCTATATACATAAAGTAGAAAAGGTTCATGTCAAATTCTTATTATTGAACTGACCAGGAAGTCATTCAAGATAAATCAAAATAATTAATGATGCAATTATCGTATATGCTTTTAAGGAAGTACTAGCTTGTGTGTATTTGAATCTGAAAATTGTGGCGAGGATGTAGAGAATAAGTAAATTCCAAAACAAGTACCACATTATTCTCCTTGAGCATTAATATTTAACAAAAGAATCACCAGAGGATGATTGTTTCAAGGTTATTATTTAAGATAATTAGTGTTTCCCAAAGAATATAACGTAAATATCGTTCCAGTCAATTTAGTCATCCACAACGGTTTCGGTATTGGATTTAAGGGTAATGAGTTCCATGAAGTTTCAGATGCATAGGATATACAATCTGTTAAAAAGTAACTTAAAAAATTGTTTACCATATTATAATAAAATAAATTCTCATAAGTTTGGCTGGATGAAATATATTTTTTTGTGATAAATATGGTATAACGTATGGGCGAAAAGGTACAACCTTTATTTATAACAGTTCAGTTTTTCCGATTTGTTTCAGCAATATATCGTAAAGCTCAATAATCAACAAGAAATTTATAACTTATGGATTTGCAGGAAACAACTACTCATAGGGCAGAGACCCCTACCTGCATTGATTTATACCCACAAAGCCTGATTGGTAGCTAAACATCATTCGTCTGTTCCTCACCAAATACGTACCGGTTTCCCGCTAGTTTTCTCTCATCAGGAGATCGATAGAAAAGACAAATGACCAAACTAGCCTCAAGCATATTAAGCCGCGTAGTGGTAGCAGCGAGATACATATAAATATATGTATCTCCCTCTAGTGGCCATTTACTACTACCTATCCAAATTTCCTCACCAAACACGGTGAGGAATTGATGATTGATTTTATCTACCAATCAGGATTTTTGGGTATAATGTGTTTTGGGTGTAGTGAGTAGTTATTCCCAAATCCATCAGTTGCAGTTTGGTCCACAGGGTTAGATGTCGCTATTGGTGCCTGTGGCCAGACGCTACCTAGCGTAGGTTGACCACTAGATGGTGATATTTGTATATATCTCGCTACTATTAATAAATTTATAATCTAGCGACTACCCAAGCGTGGTACTATCGGACTGTATGAAGTCGCATACCTAAAAACCCGGATGGACGTTGCGGTTGTCCAGTGGATGATGGTACATACAAGATAAATCAAAGCCACGGACGATAGGTAATCACCTACCAATCATTTAAAAATTACGTATTTATTGTGGTATTTATGTTGAAAATGTTATCTTATGTGTATATTTTATTTATTTATGCTTTACAATTTTATTTTTGTGTGAATAATTTTATTTTATTCCTTCTGTTTTAAGTTTTAAATTAATGTGCAAAATACTAAGGAAATACCAAGGGATCCCTGTGTGACACTAAATAGGTGTTGCAGGCAATGTCACAGAGGCCGGCTGCTCGTCTTTACGGAGGCGGTCGTGAGTTCGGAATTCGTATTTAAAATAAACTCCGGACAATTTAATTCTTCTCTGCGCATAAGTAAACCAGCCCAGGCGCCATCCGATTTTAGTGAAATCGGCAAAACTAAATTGATAAATGAATAGGTACACAGCTGGCAAGATATGTGGCAGGTGCAAATAAAACACACTGTATCCGAATTCAAGTATAATAATATATAAATGTAAAAATATGTAAATGGGTATGTAAATATATGAATAAAGGTATTTGTAAATATAAATATGTATAAACACAAATAACGGTAAATGTAACACGGACAAATAATGTGTCACAGCACTGTGTGACACAGCGAAATCACAATTTGGAACAACCAAGACAGTGTGTGAATATCTGTGGTGACAGATGAGTCTGACACTAATGTTAACCTACAAATGCCTAAAAGTCGCGCTCTTTTGCAATGTACAACAGAGACAAGTTGAAATCTAATATAAATGGTGGTACTTGTAATAATGAAACCTACAATACTAATACAATATACTACCTAGGAAAGTAGGTAGTGATCAGGCCACCGATCAACAAATGACCAAATAAAGAAGCTAAAGGCACACCATCTAAATTGTAGTTTTTACAGGTATAATGCCCTTATGAACAGCTGTCCCTAAGTTTACAAAATCAAAAAATTATGAAATAATCACAAACGCAAAGCTTACGGTAAGAGGTATGACTAAAATTACAAGGATTTTATCACCATCCATACACTTTGTCCTGGAAGTGTCGTGACCATAACGTGAGACAAAGGTGTCCTCCACAACGCTATCATAAATAAAGAAAGTGGTACTCACAGTTGGGACTAAGTACACAAACCGTCTTTGACTGCTCTCGGATATCACTCCAGAGAATACTGCTAGCGAACCAATGTCCAACTTTGAGGGGCTCCGATACACTCTGTGAAGGGTAAAGGTGGCTTACAGGCTTCTCTGACCCACCGCAGCTCTCTTCAGATCTAACTAAAGGCTGCGCCTCATGGACCTCAAACTTTATAACAAGCTGCTCGAAATAGCAAAAATAGAGGAAACCAGTGGTTGAGTCCACCGTACAATGCTCGCTGCTTTTGTCAAGTGTTACTAGAGTCAATATTGGCGTGCAGAAAGTAAGGACAAACGGGAGAGAACAGTAAGAGACGAGAGGCCTGAAAATGTTCCGTTTTTCAGTCTCACATATGAAATTTATATCAAAACAAAGAGGAGATGTTAGTTGTTACATACCTTAGCTCTTATTAGGCCTCCTTACACTTTGAACCAGGATAATGTAGAAAATAGCTGTTAAAATTCACTATCCTGTCATGGCTTCCAATTATCCACAAAAAAAAGGCTTCTTTTTTGCCTCCTTGATAAAACTGATCTGATTAGCCAAATTGAAATAATTAAAATTACTAGATTTGAATTTGAATATAAAATGTTATTTCTTACTTCAAGCAGTTGTTAATAAAGTAAATTCTCAAACAACCCTCTCTCTTATTTATTGTTATAATTTGTGTACTTAGTCTGTCTGTGTGGATAAATACCACTCCTTAAATTAATAGTTGTAAAATATGCTGAAGCCAAATACAGTGGCCCTGAGGGTATTTACCGACGTGACAAAGGCAATTAATATATATAGGTAAGTGCATACAGGGTGCTGAAATTATGACTGTTACACCTGTCAAAACCCTATGCCAACTTTAAGATGGAAGATAATATGGACAAAGCCATAGACGCAGTTAGGGGCGGGATATCTCAAATTCTCTATTACTTTATTACTAGGACACAAAAAGATTTAAACGCACGAAAAGTGTCGTGATTAGTGGTGCCCACGATATTCTCGTTTGCTAGAGTCTCGTCATGTCTTGTCTCGTTTTCGAGACAAGACTCGAGACTATACTTTATATTTTCCTTGCGAGACGAAAATACTTGAAGAAGTACATAAATTACTGATAAACTTCAAAATATTAACAAAAAACTAGTTTCAATAAATTTATTAATTGATAAACTAGAAAGTAAAATCCATGAATGGGACTTAAAGCTGACCGTAATAAAGTTGATGAACAGCTTATTATGGGATTTCAGGCAGCCCACGATAAAATTTTAAAACACTATCAGAAAACTAATTGGATCTATGCTTCAATTTTAATTTTGGACCCTCGGCATAAGCTAGAAACTTTCGACTTTACCACGTGGGGCAATGAATTAAAGAAAACATCACTCACAAAATTTGAAGATATTTACAAAACTTATTTTTTTTAAATTGGAAGGCAAAAGGTCGAAATAAAAAGAAGCGGCAATAAATTCTAAATCTGATACTGAGAAAGGCACTTCATACTTAGATTTTGTAATAGATTTTGATGCTTTATCTGGGACGGAGTCGCCATCGCCAAATGTCAGAGGAGTAATGGAGGAATTTCAAAGATATATTTCGTTGCCACGAGCCGAGAGAACAACCAATATATTACAATGGTGAAAGGATCATGCTTCAAAATTTCGAGTTATAAGTGCGATGGCAAGGGATTTCCTTAGTATCCAAGCCACGTCAGTACCGGCGGAAAGACTTTTCAGGTGCGTCATTAACAATAAGGAAGCATCGAAATCGGCTCAATAATGCTTCAGCAAGATGTCTCTTGTGTCTTAATGACTGGGTTAAATATAAAGAGACTTTTCAAAGTCTCGTCTCGAAAGGTCTCGTGGGTACCACTAGCCGTGATAGGGCCCTCTATAATGTACATAAAAATTATGAGTCTATTTAAATTTATCGCCGCAAATAACCTCGCATCACAAAGTTTTGCGCAAAAATATTGGATTTTTAAAAAGATACTTGAAAAAATAAATTTCTAGTTTGACATCCTGTAACTCTGTTATTGTCAACATTTTGCTAAGGTCATATATAGTAAATCGTGAAATTTTGTGACGTCACTATTTTACACTAGCTCTGTAAAATACTGAAACATGATTGAAACACCTTGCATATATTTATATACACGATTGTTTACCTATTTGTATCTTTGATATGCCATAAACGCCATAAAAATATATGTATATATGTAACAGTCAAATAAAGCATCTATATATCTGATAAGAAATAGCAAATTAATAAGTATTAAATGTAGGTAGTCGTTAAAGTAGCCAGAAGTTCATAGAAGTCGGGCTTTGACAATATCTTCCCATGTGCTTGGCACCAGCGCAGAAAAAACCATGTCAGCCAAATACCAATATATTTGTAAGCGACTATACGCATAAGTGGTTTACGTCCCCGGAAATGGCGTCCCAGATAGATGCCAGACACTTAAAATTGCACTTTTGCCTTGTCGTCATTTCAAGACTAGCTCAGCCTTTGTCAGAGCTTACGTTCTCACCAGATAAAGTAAAGTGTGTAATTATCTTGAGCTGCAGTTCCCTACTTATTGTTACTTGAGATTGCCACTGCTGTTGCGAGGCATTAAGATGTAATAACAATAATAATAAAGATATCTTGATATAGTTTACGGCATAAGCATTTCGTCTTTATGATGTACATTGTACATGTCCATTGCGGACATCATACGGTAAATGGGTGGGAGTTCGCATACAGGGTGATGACGTGTGAATTGCCATGGGTGGAGAAGTAATTATAATATTCCATTATGTAGTCCAGTCATCGAAATATTGTAGAGATAAATGGATGGAACACAAGTTTTGATTTTGGGAGAACATACTAAAAATCCTCACTCCTAGGACGCTACACAAAATATGCCCCTTACTTCAAAGTGTACATTATAAATTACAACAAAAAGTTATTGTAATGCACATCCTTATTTCTAAAAAGTGCTGTTCAAAATTGATTTGCCTAAGCCAATATAACATAATATTACTGAGAATACTGACCTATGATAAACTAATTAACAAAACCAAAAAACAACAAATTAATTTTCATAAGCAAGTCATTATGACCATGTTTTATTATACATACGTACAAGTTAATATGGCATATCAATTTTTTCAAAGATTTTAATAGAAATAATAATTAATTAGAATAAACAGTTTAAGCTTTACGCTGCTAAAACCTCTGGAATCACCAGCTCACCAGAATTCTCCTCCTTGCATTTGCCAACCAATTCACTTGCTACTGAAGGAATTTGAAGGCTACTGAAGGAATTTGAAGATTCTGGCGTCCCACAAGGTTCCTCTTTAGGCGCAACCCTATTCAACCTTTATACCCCTTCTACTACTGTTGCATTAGACGCAGATGACACAGCGACTACTACAATATCGACAAGTTTATCACTGATACAAAGACTAATGTAATAGCAAATGAAACTTCTTATTACCCACTATAACAACTGAGGGTTACACATCAACCCAAAGACACAGGTGACAATTTTTACGCGAAAGAAACAGCCACCCGATATAAACATAACACTCAACAGAGAACAGAGGAAACATAGTCTCAAACCCAACACTAAAACATTTAGGTTTAACACTGGATAGAAGTTTCAGATTTAAACATACATCGATAACATAACAAAGTAAGTGAAGGTTAGAATTAGACTGTTTCCCATTTTAAAAAACTGCGCCCCCGAAACTGGGACCCTAATCTATATACTACATTCGCCCTAATCTATATCCTATATCCGCCCTATCCTCACCTACTCCTCTCCCGCATGGTATCCTTTAATCACATCCCCCTATAGAAAAAAATACAAATTCAGTAGAACAAAGAGCTTAGATTAGCCAACGTAAGACTTAATAACAAGAAACACAGTATTTATTACAGGAACGCCAACTATGGATCAATTCTTCGGAAACATAAATTCCTAGAGTTGTACAAAGACTTACACACTACCACAATCCCACCTTCCCTCAGGCCCTAATCCCGAAATTCTTCCAAATCCCTAAGCATCCATCCCTTAGCTATATGTTCACTCCTTGACTCCCGATACAATCACCTCAAATTATGAAGAAAAAAAAACTAAAAAGGTATAATAGATAAACATACAATATAAGCAATAATAAAAAGTAAGCATTAAAATAAAAAAATATTACAAAGAAATAAAGAAAAGAAACAAATTGGAAAAAGGTTTTAAAAATATCCATAATAAACATAAAGAAGAGGCATAAACAAAAAACAGATATATAAAACAAAAAACTCAACAACCACTAACGTAGATTTAAGGCTTATGTAACAGCACAGCATAATTGCCAGGGCTGCACTAACGAATCTAAAATATAAATAATAAACATACTTTTGATTTATTGATAAAATAATTAACATTAAATTTAACATTCACTCTCATCAGAAGATGCATCATTGCAAACTAGTGACTCTTGAGTGTGAATACACTATAGTCGTGCAACAAACAAAAAAAATTGACAGTCTAGAGCTCGACATTATTTTAAACAAAATAACCCTATAAAAGTATCTCTATATAGTAAGATAGCACTATCGAGCAACTGCCAATCATTAGTGTACTAGTGTACTCATTATATTCGAGTATATCTACAAACTTTTTAAATTAATACTAATATTAATTATATAGTAATGTTACATATTAATATTCGAGGAAACGTCAGACTGATGTCAATCTTAAAGACGTCGATGTATGAGTAATTAATATGACGTCACCATAGTATGTTATTTATGTACCTACTATTATAGAAAAATATATTGAAAGTGCATCCTTAAACAAGCAGTTTAAAAACAATCAGTGGCGGCAATAAGAGTTTTATTATATATCACCATAATACTTGTTTTTATTTTTAGTTAGCAATTCATTCCATTCGTCATGATATTAATATGCGAGGAAACGTCACATTGACGTCAATCTTAAAGACGTCCATGCATGAGTATTAATTTGGCGTGAATATAACGTGACTATACGTACGTCTTATGTACGACTGAAATATGCCATCAACGGGACGTCATGTTTTGGTCATATGGCGTCGTCGCTCAATAAGTACCAAGCAAAGACGTCAGTATGACGGCCTGGGACATAAACCAGCTTCCGAGAGTTTATTAACAATAGGGAGGCAACATTTTTTGGAAAGTTTAATAAAGTCTTAATATATTAAAAAACCTGTTTTACAACACATACAAGTAACACTTGTAACAAGTTTTTTCTAATGAAGTTTTCGTACGATTGTATATTTTCCGGGATAATTTAAGTTTAATAAGGGAGTTATAGTGAATTTTGTAAAGATTTTTTTATTTAAAAAATCGCACAAGATTTCAAGTTTGCAGATAACCCAAATAATGTAGAGAAAGTTACAGATTAAAGGTATTAAATCAAGAAAATTTCTTATGGGTCGATTTATCACTTTACTGTACTTTTCAATATAGATCACTTGGACTATAAGCAATATCTCAATAAGTAACTATTTTAGTATAGTTATCTAAATGCTTTAATTATGTGCTACATATGTTAACATCTATGACGACGGCGACCCGACGGTTCATAGGTATATATCGTGTTTAGACTAATTCTCCTAATTATTAACTGGCACCACTTACTCGTTAATAATAGAGAACTCTGTCGCAATACAACATCTTTCATTAACCTAAACATTTTAATCGAACTGCATTTTGTATGCATGACGGTCATTTATCAAATACCTATTAGAAGCTGTTTGTATCGAGACCGGTCTAGATAAGCGTAACAGATATGCTTCATTTTTAAATTAGTGTCTCGGTAGTCCGTAGAATGGAATAATGTAGTACTTTCAGTATTATATTTCTTATTTTTCGCTTATTATAACAAAATTATTCGAAAGTTGCGTATGTAATTATTAAATGAATCGGGTGATTCACTGCACATAAGTAATTAATATATGTTCATAATTAAAAATTAATTAATCTTCATAACATGTCAAACGTAGATTTAGATATCTATAAACAAATTAATACCGTGCACATCATCAACAATGTGTCTAATTATAAAACAATCTGTTATTTTTTTATGTTCACATTTTAATTTATATTTAATTATCTAGGGAGCTTTTAATGTAGGTTAAAATAAAGTTAATTTAAAATCAAATTTATTTTTTTCTGGGATTTAAGTAGCTACATTAAGCTTCTTGTATTTCCGGTGTGAACTAGAATTATGATTGGCAATCCAATAGTTATTCTATTAATTCGATTATATTTTAATGATCCAGGTAGAAAGTTATTTTAATAATAATTGTAGCTAATAGAATAAGCGCGATGGATTAAATATATAACAGCAACAAACCATTTCCGTATTCTTGATAGGTACCATAAAACATAATTCTATTTTCTGTTACTATGAAGTTGATGTTTTAAACAATCATTGTCTTTATCTTATATGTTTATGCAGAGACTCAGGTACAGAAACTAATTATTTGTTTAAATAATATAGTTCACACGGTGTAGGTAAATAAACAAAATAACTGGTTATGCCGAATCAAATATTTTGTTGGGATGGTACCGAATAGATGTGCCATGCTAGGTACTTTTTTAACCTTCCGATGCCGTAAGCAAACTAATCTGTAATTTTCGCTACGGTTTGCATTTTGCTTCTCAGGTATATCAGAAAATCATATGCACGCCATGTAACAATCAACTGAGTAAATGGTTGTATTTTTTATGTTTCTATTTTTCAAAATATTAATGTTTAATTTTATATTTGTTGCATTATATGTATTATTAAATCTTAATTTAGCTATTCAACATGTTTTACTTGGCGCATTTGTTAAAAAAAACATGTTCATTTTACCAACCAGGTGGGGTTGGGAAATTACCCCACCTGGCCGTCTGTGTTTTATTTTTGACGTGATCATCGGAATGTTAAGGTTGGCTATGTTTACTTGCCACACCATAATATGAAATAAGTACCAACATTTCATCAAGGTAATCGATAAACAATGTGTTCATGGATTGTTGTTGGAATAGTTGCAAATGAACAAATATTTTTGAGTTGGATTTTTGGCACTTTCTGAAAGTGAGAATAACAATTCCCCAATTTGAAAAATGTATAGAACATAAATTGCAGACAAATTCATTATCTTTCTTTTTAATAACCTCAAAAACACTGTATTGTTCTCGCAGTCTGCAAGACAAAAAGTATTCGAAAATAGCAACTCTTCCTCTATGCTTTCAGCGGCTGTGATATCACATCGATGGAGATCTTTTAGTTTTCACTGTGGCCGTATCATGCAAGAAGGCAATGTTCTACTGCATCGTGAACTTTTCAATGTCGTCGTTTAAATAGCTGTGTTTATTCAAAATTGAAAGAAACTTCATCTTTCCATCGCCAAACAAAGCTGATGTAGTACGCACTTGTTGTAGGTGGGGATAAAAATAATAAATAAAATAAAAAATAAATTCCCTAATTTCAAAGGGCTCTATCATCGAGGCTATTGGTCGCATAGAAAAATGTATGGAACATTAAATGAAGATAAATTAATTATCTTTCTTTAAGTAATAACTACTTTTGCGATCAAATGCACAATATCCGAATATTTCGAAAGTAAACGGTTTGACGCCCTTTTTGTAGGTTGTTTCAAGATGATGGGCGGCGCCGGCATAGATATTTTTTCGCACTCTTCACAATTTCATTTATGATTTCAAATTACACGTTTTGTCTGTCATTGTTAGTCGGTGCTACTTAATGGATAATAAAATTCTTGAAATAGCATGCTTCCTTGTATTTTTTAATGCCACGTCAGACTGAAGGGCCCCACTTAATTTTTGAATTAGTTTTATCGTCAGTGGCTTAAGAGAAAATATAAACCGCATTCCCTGTCCATTTTCCTGGTAATACTGTGTTAGGTATGTACTGTTGAGACTTGAGACATTCTTTTATGACCATCTCTCTTGATTAGTTCCTACTGACAATTAACTATTACAATGTATCATAGTTGTACGGACATTCTCAGTTGATCACCTGCTCGATTAAGTTGTTCCTAATGACTAGAAATAATTATTATAGACCATCTGAAAATTATGAGCTACTTCGTAGTTTTCTTCGGCCTATTTAGTGTAGATAATAAATCCTTATGGTAAATTACCTGACTCATTATTGAGAATGTGTACCGGAGATAGGGTATGCTGTTGTTTTTTGGAGAACGAAGATGTGAGTAGGTACCTCCCAAACTGTTCCGTTGCACGAATTTCATGTGTAACTTCAAAATATAAATTAACGTAAAAATTAGCTTCGCCTTATCTGAAAATAGTCCAAGATTTATAACGCTGTAAAACTGTAAAACATATGTGGATTTATACCAGGTATTTGGCGTTTTATGGGACATTTTATTATTGGATTTTATCTCACCTATTTAATTTTAAGATAAAGTTAGACAAAATTGCTTATACACGGTTTGCAAAATTGCCTATTTAACTAATTCCTGTTTTTTTAGTAAATCAATTTTTATATTGTACACAGCGTTAATCAAACAGCCTGTATTTTTTATTTTATTAAATAAATTTCATGTGTCGGTTTAAAACCCTTTTGTATGCTTCAATTGTGTTCCTATATTTTTTGCAGAAAAAGATACTAAGAGTTTACTAATCGTAATATTTTTATATCATCTAGTTTATATTATATCTAGTTTATTATTATGTTTTATTGTGTTTGTGGGAATAAAGTGTATAGTAGACTGCATTTTCAGTTTACCGAGTGTCACAATTCAGGCGGCAGGCGGCAGAGTAAAGGATAAACAAACAACTAAAAAAAGCTTTTGATGTTAGCCGACTGTATACTGAAAACAAAACTCGGATATCTAAAAGTACAGAGAACTACACTTCATGCCCGCGCGAGAGGTCAGTCAAGTCAGCCCCCTATTTTTGTTTTTTAAATCTTGTGAGATACATTAATAGTATTCGTTTTGTGCTCAATTGTGGCAATATTTTTTTCAATTTTGATCATTTTTAAAAAACAAGAAAACCTAGAAAATAATTGGGGGCTAACTTGACCCTCAGCCCCCATTCTTACACTTCTAATGTTTACAAAAATATTTTTGGCTTACTCTATTGTGCTCGTTTTGTGCTCTAGTTAACCCTTGTCAAGTTAACCCAAGAATTAGCTTTTAGTTTTTTTAATTTAAAAGTAACACAATTGATAAAATATCAGCACAATTAAGCATATGACGAGCACAATCGAAAAAGCCATAAATAAAGTTTAAAACTTTAAAGAACGGGTCAAGTTAGTCCCCAGATGAGGTATAAAAATAGGGGGTCTATTTAAAAAAATAAAGTTGGCCTTGGGCCTAAGGGCTATAAAAACCAATACGTTAGCCAATTGAGATAAGTGGATTTATATATTTTAATATTTTAAAATAGAGACAATATATTGAAATAGTATGATAGAGAAATATTTACTTTGCTTATTGGATACTTACTCTTACTACTTCCCTGTTGAATCCTTCTTATTTTTTTTTTGTGGGCGCCAGTTCTATGATGATTAATTTCTTAATTTGATTGTAGGATCACTTTAAAGTCATGCACTCTCTCGTCTTACAGGGGTCCAATTAGGCTTATTAGTTCTTTTTTATAAAATTTCTTTAAATAGTTTGTCGATAATGAAAGTTAACGACTCATCGTCATTGAATTTAAACCGTATGCATTTTTTTATTAACATGTTAAATTTATGTGAAGCTCAAAGTTGTATTAGGCATATTGTTTAGTATTTTAAATTTATTTCCTTAAAATGAGCAATTTTAGATTATTTTACCTTGTCGTAAAATGTGTTATTCCTTTTTTTTGTGTACTTCCACAAAACTTGTCACTTTCGATTACACTTTTACCCGAACTAGTGAACCGCTGCTGGGCTCTGGTGGTGGTGTTATCTAGCGGGATATTGCTACACTGCCTCTGGAATGCTGACTACCTTCGCTGGTATCTCTTCTGCGCCTTGGGATTTATCTAACCTCAAATTTTCCTTACTGGCTGCTATGCTGTAGTTTTCAATTTGCTATCACTTGATAATCACTGTGGTGATAATCACAAGTTTATTTCCTGTTCTTGTTTGTATATTAACTGAAATTTTTCTCCACTGGGCTGAGATGCTACCAATCTTTTTCAATATTCCCTAAACGATGAAAAACACATATATGCAGTTTTACTACTTCAAGACTATATGTACTAGTATTACTGCTTACTTAGCACAAATTAACACTGATTATATAAAATTATAATTATTTTTTTTGTAATTTACTTTTACAAAATTGAAAAGCGTGGCTATTGCTTTGGACGCTGTAACTGAACTCTCTAGATTTGTTGGTTGTTGCTATGGATGTCCCATTTTTTAAAACAGATGCAACTTCCTGGTTACTTACTTCTTTCTTGTTCTGTTATTTTCATATGACCAATCAGATTAATTCATAATATTTGATGTCTATAATTACACTTGAAACTATTACATCTTGACTATCACATAACCATAACCATAATTTTAAATTCTTAATACATTCATACTCTTAATTTCAACTTCTAACGTATAACTTCATTTTCTGTGTGGCGCGTTCCCTCTACTTTTATATTTTGCTTCCTAGCTAGACTCTCGCTAAGCTAAACTAGCTAAGATTAATGCTTATTCATTAATCCTTTAATTTAGACACAGTTTATTAGTTATCGATATTTGATAATTATTAGTATGACTTTTCTTATAATTATAATTTCACTTAAAAGAGATTTTTGTAGCCATGTGATTTCTGTAGATTATTTAACTCTAACGATAATACGATATGTTTTGACCAATCTTGCGCGTAGCCGGTTGACGTTTAGCTATACTCTATTCGTTAGTTGTAGGCAAATGTTTGTTTGCGCTTATGCTATACTCTGTTCATTTGTATAAGTCTACTGAATTTAATTTAATTTGTTGTGTTTTTTATATTTGATTGCCGATTTAGGTTATATATTCTCGTCTATCTCTCTCTGTCTCTCTCTCTCTCTATGTATATATATATATATATATATATATATATATATATATATATATATATATATATATATATATATATATATATATATATATATATATATATATATATATATATATATATATATATATATATATATATATATAGATATATATATATATATATATATATATATATATATATATATATATATATATATATATATATATATATATATATATATATATATATATATATATATTATATATATATATATATATATATATATATATATATATATATATATATATAGATATATATATATATATATATATATATATATATATATATATATATATATATAGATATATATATATAGATATATATATATATAGATATATATATATATATATATATATATATATATATATATATATATATATATATATATATATATATATATATATATATATATATATATATATATATATATATATATATATATATATATATATATATATATATATATATATATATATATATATATATATATATAATATATATATATATATATATATATATATATATATATATATATATATATATATATATATATATATATATATATATATATATATATATATATATATATATATATATATATAATATATATATATATATATATATATATATATATATATATATATATATATATATATATATATATATATATATATATATATATAT
>CAXKVY010012467.1:0-29208 GCA_964058915.1 Tetropium fuscum | reverse complement strand
ATTGGGTTTCTGCCAAGGAAACTGCCTGCCGACAAAGTGTGAGGGTGTATAGTGAACGTTTCCCTAATAGGCAGGTGCCCAACCACCAAACATTCTCGAACATGAGAGACATCTTATGGGTGGTACGATAATATTGGACATTTAAAAAATATCATTTTGTACCTAAACCGCTAATTTAATAAAAATTCTATAAGAGCTAAAAACTTTCAAATGGTATCACCTATCAAATAAAAAATAGTTGTCAGTATTATACCAAAGGATAAAGTTATGAGTGGATATTATTGCCATCAATTTTCTAGGAGTTATAAGTTTTAAAAAACACTAGATATGACACCAAAATGTGTCGATGGACAGCAAAAGTCCACACCCCAAAAATAATCAAAATCGATTAATACCTATTCCAGTTATCTACAAATTTAATTTTTTACAAAACTTTTGAGGCCATCTAGCGGCCAAACGAAGCGATTTAGAATTAGTCTTATTCTTCGGTCTTATTCGGTGTATTAGTCTTATTCTATCTATTTTGAATCCAGGAATCTGTAGTCTTCCGTTGTACACGTCATTAAGGGACACCATGTATATGGTGTTACATACAAATAAGTATACACTACTGTTAAAAAAAAGTGTTGCACCCGATTTTTTAGCTAAGTTCAGTGTCCTCTAACTTTTATACTGGCGCCAATATTATTGTGACCAATATTATTGTAGTATTGTGAAAGATGTAACCTCGATAAGAGAAGGGCCAACGGGTATTTATCAATCTATACGTATTTCCAATGTATTACTTACAATTATTGTTGGCTAGTAAGTGGCCCTAGAAATAATGCCAAACATGTGAATATGCACATCAACACCCTTATACTTAGACATATTCCTTTCTATTTTTGGAAACTATGAAAGTAATTTTTTGAGAAAACGGTTAGTCTTAAATAAATATTTGTAATTAGGTACCCTTTTTGTGTAGAATTGATGTAGCAACTTTCTCTCCTAAATTGGAAAAGGGGTTTGCGATGACGGCCATTTTATTTTTCACGCGCTGCACTCAAACGCATAATTTCCGAGAGTGCCAACATGGAAATTACCTATGTCTCTTCAAGGTCAAACAAAGACTATTACCGCAACTGCGTCACCAAATATCCCAAGGATGTACATTTGATAGGACTAGCGTGTTCGATTCAATTTTTTTAAATGTAAATAGACTATAACATTCTTCACAATTGAAGATAAAGCAATGATAAAAAACAAAATGTTCATCAGGCTTACTAGCCGTAGTTAGACGCTAGTTAATAACATAACTGCCCCCATGGTTGTTACAAATGCATGGAAATGCAGCTTTTATTGTAATCACCATTATTAAATCGATTTTTCCCTCTAAATACGTTCTTGTTTTTACATTTTTCAGGCAATGGGACACATAAGCGGATGTCACGTAAATCCGGCAGTCACACTAAGCCTTTTTGTTACTGGAGACATCAAATTGTTGAGGGCTGTCTTCTTCATTGTGGTACAATGCATTGGAGCCGCTGCTGGATCTGCCTTATTAAAAGTGAGTGCATTTATACAATCGTGTCATTACAATTTATAATTTGATTCGCTCAATCGAAACCACTTTACGTGTCTGATAATTCACAGATTGTTTTTTAAATCCTTTATAACTTTCGATTAAATATGTGGGAAATATCTGTTTCTAAATACAAAAAATTATAGTGATTTAATAGTTGTTTTTTATAGTTGTCTAGTTGGTTTTAGCGAACATCTTAATCACGTCATTCGTCTCAAAAACTAACGAAGTTAGTAATGACTGTATCAACAACATATCTATTCTTAATTGCCTAAGAAATTAATAATAAAAAATAGTATGTTAGAAACCGAGCAATTAATTATACCCAACTAGATAAATATTTTTTAAAGGTTCTCAGAAATGCTACACAGCACATCTGATGGAAACGCGAAAATTTTATACGGCGGCGGTTAAATACCTACTACTACACAATGCTTACACAACCAAAAAGGGTTTCACAACCCCATTTATATCAAATACGTTGCCAGAGATTAGTTTTTAATTTTGCCTGTAAGTGGCCATGAGGGAGAAACTTTAAATTATGTGATTACAAATACATCGCCGTATCACTTTCTATAATATTTCAGCCTCGGTGTCGCCTCCTAAACTGGCACTACCAAGGGATACAAACGTATTACAGAAATGTAACTACGTTTATATTGGAAATACTCGTACATTTCTATATCTGTAATTAGGTATCTCATCCGAAGTTATAAATCATCACCAGGATCCTGAAAGTGCTTTAAAAGCATTTATGCCACATGGCTTGGCTTGACAAATATCTTGCATTTGTCTTACTAATAAACATAACCAGGACAATATTTTTCGTTTCTATGTTGTTAGTATCCGTCATGGCTTTTGCTGTCAAAATTCGTCTGGTCAATGTTTTCCATATTTGACGAAAGATTGCATATTGTTTACATATTTGTACATTCTCATCATCTGCCGACTTGTTCAAAGCATTTTGCTTTTACATTCTGATTTTTCTTTGCACCTGTACTTCGTTTATTCACGTAATTTCTATATATAGACTATTGGTTAGGTATGTCATATATAGGAAGGTACTAAGACGTTCACGGGTTTTTATTGCAGGTATCGGTCAATGAGCATCTAAGAAGAAAAATCCGAGGAGTGCTATTAAATTAGAGGGTGGAAATTGGAGATGGGGTAAAAATGCACCCTTTTCAGTATTTTCAATATAGCTCGCAAACGACGCAAAATTTCGATATACTTTATATGAAAGAGAATAAGCAATTTCCCATCTACATGGCTTATTTAAAAATATTTAAAATTTTATGCCGTAAATGTTGTCAGAAAGAAAAAAATACTCAAAATTCCGATTTTTTTATTTTTTGTATTTTGTCTATAACTTTTTTTGGGTCAGAGATAGGTATAGGCATTGCTTTATAGAAACAGAAAATGACAAAATTTCTTTTAAAATGCTGGGTCGAAAAATTTTTGGGTAAAAAATTGACCGAAATATGGCCACTAATTGGCCAGTCGAATATAGCTTTTTTTAGATTTTTTATTCGTCTTATATAGATAGTTTTCATTCTCTTTTTGTTGAAGAAAAAATATTATTTTACTCAATAAGAAAAGGTATTTTAAGTTTATTTGTTGATAATACATAGGTAACTATTCAAACAAACGTATGTAACCAGAATGATGTTATTGAAGAAATATAATAGTACCATATTATATTTCTTAAATAACATTTTCAAACTGTATATCGATATCATCTTCTATATCTTCAACCTTATTCATCCCAGTTCAGCGGGTTTGTTTAAATGATTTCCTTGCCACGGCTGTATTTAGAAATGCGTTTTTCAGGTATTCAGGCGGGACCTCCTTCAGGTAGAGGCCGGGAAAATAAAAAATATGACGAAAATGACGTCACACGACCGGGCTGGTGATTTTACACTATTTTACATCAAGTCATCTATGAAGTACCATACCCCGGGATTCTTAAAATCATTCCCTACGTATTTCTCGATATGGTAGGATAGAGATATCTCTATACGAGTATAATCAACAAGCCTTACAAACAGCGGACGATGCCTTATACCTAACTGCTCTGTTGTATGCGGGATTCATGGAATTCACGTCCGATCTTACTTCTCTATCTAACTTACACATTCTGTATATACAGAATGTGTAAGACCTCACGCGATGCTACGATTTTACTATATTCTTCGCCAGCAGGAAGACTAGATTATGCGAATTAAAAATATTAATAAATCGTGACATACTTGATTCCTTCTTGACGTTTCTAAACATTTCCGCTGATTAAGTATATCATTAAAGATTCGCTAACGTGTCATATCGAATTAACCTTTGCGAATATCAGAAATAATTTATTCCCGATATTTATTAAATTTATTAAAGCATTAAACCATAAATTATTTTTTTTTATTTAATTATATTTTAGTGAGTTACTGGTACTGTGGGAAATGCCGAAGCCTGACGCATATACTCTGTATAAATTTAAATAAGTAATAATATAATTAATTATAGTTAAATGATGCCTCTACACGACTATATAACCGAAGAAAACTGACATTTGATAGTAACTTGTATTCATTAAGTGTATTCTTAGTTTTTTAGAAATTTTACAGCCTGTTAGTGTGAGTGGCAGACAATTATAATAAGATGAAGGTTTTTCTACTAGAGAACGCAATGCAGTAGACAATGAAAACAATAATTGCATTACAGATTATTTAAAGAGTTCCCTTTGTTTAGTTCCAAAAGTAATACGTACAAACCCTATACATAGTCTCATGTACCTACCTTTAGTTTTCGCAAGCGCGCAGTATGGGGAAGTGGGGGGATGCTTTAACCGCTTTGTGTTTTAAATCCTGTAATTAGCAACAATATATTTGTCCGGCAGATTCTTGTAGACGAACTCTTTATGAGTTCTGCAATATAGCACACTTTATATTTATTTTGAGAAACAGGTTTAAACGAATTAATAAAAATTTAATCATGAAAATCTACAGTACTCAAAAATATCATACTGGTATTTTTACTGCATACTGGGGAGTAAACTTTGATTTTCAAGTAACCCCAAAGGAAGAAATCCAATAGGGTTAAATCAGGTGATCGAGCAGGCCATTCCATAGGCCCTCTTCGACCAATCCATCGCCCGGGGAACACCTCGCGTAAATATTGACGGACATTTACTGCATAATGAGTGGGTGCTCCTTCTTGCTGATACCAGATTTCATTGGCTGGAACGTCTGGATCATCAATACTTGGGAACAATACGGCAAGTGCGATGGAAGTCGTTGCGGAGAAAATCTAAATAAGTGTCTCCGGTTAAATTTCCCTCTAAGAAATATGGCCACAAAATCCTACTTGGCCTGTCACTATCACAGTATCTGCAGTTTTGCCTGTTCACAACCCAATGTAAGAAAAACATCGCCTCGGCCAAAAATAAAATCGAATTTGTTAAAAAAGTGGGACTTCTGCGTATTATCTCAAATATTTCCTGGCAGAATTGAACACGTCGATCTGGATCATCCTCGTTTAACTCATATATTTAATTTAACTTTATACGGTTGACATTTGTTGATCTTCAGGATTTTGAGTAATGAAAAATTTGAAATTCCATATTCATCTGCAATTCCTCGCGACGTAGAATGCCGATTTTCATGGACGAACAACAAAACATCATCAATAAAGCTGGGATTTTGTAGAGTGAGAGGCAAATAGATGCATTTGTTTTGGTTAAGTATAAATAATTAAAAAGCTACAAAACATTTGATCAGCAAATTAGGTGCATGCACTTACGCAATAATTATAGTGATTATTATAAGTTTTTCGTCCCAAAATCTTATAAGCCAGTGCTGTGCGCTGTGCGCAATGAAAATATTGTGATTTCAACAATAAAAATGCATATTTTCATTGTTAAATTTAAATTTTCATTTTCATTTCATCCCACCCTTAACAACTTTGGTACGTCAACTTCTCGGAAGATCTCTGAGAGTCTAATGCTCTTTCTACTTCTTCGATTAAACTTTAAAATGTATGCCTAATTCTTTTATAATATAATATGTTCAAATAGAACAAATAAATAGTATACTAGGTTTGTGTATTCTGAGAAATTGAGTTCCGTCAAAAACTGATGTCATAAAATGTCACTACAAGTGTTGGAGTATTAATATTTTAAATTCAAGTATAAATGATCAATGGAACAAATCGTACATCACTCTGAAGATCCTCAATGAAGGTGAAAGAACTTGTACAACTTCTGAGTGGTTCGTTTCCGTGTGTATGTCCAGATATACAAGCAGATGGTAAGCGTGTCTTCCTTATTATTCGTCGTCTATCTTCCTATTTCTCTATGTTTCTAACGAAATGCTACAAACCCAAGATTACTCTTCACAATATATATATATATATATATATATATATATATATATATATATATATATATATATATATATATATATATATATGTATATATATATATATATATATATATATATATATATATATATATATATATATATATATATATATATATATATATATATATATATATATATATATATATATATATATATATATATATATATATATATATATATATATATATATATATATATATATATATATATATATATATATATATATATATATATATATATATATATATATATATATATATATATATATATATATATATATATATATATATATATATATATATATATATATATATATATATATATATATATATATATATATATATATATATATATATATATATATATATATATATATATATATATATATATATATATATATATATATATATATATATATATATATATATATATATATATATATATATATATATATATATATATATATATATATATATATATATATATATATATATATATATATATATATATATATATATATATATATATATGTGTGTGTGTAATAAGAACCTAGGTATAAACCTCTACACCTATTTAAAATCCACGATTCAGACTTATTGAATGAACAGTTAGTTTGTCCATGGTCAAGACCGAGGTGTTGTCCATTCGTGCGAGTCAAGACTCACACAATGTCAATGCGACACATCGCAGACACTTCAGATGTTGCATATAGGTATGCGGAACCAACGTGCGTTGGCCGATGGGGTCAGTCGTGCGTGGCGACCGCCAAAGTGCGCTTTCGACTATTTCCAGACTAACGGATGCTAAGCTGAATTGGTATTTAATGATAATAATGAGAAGCAAGGTGCCTGTGTGTGTATATTTATTATTTTCACCCGTGCGTACTGAGTAGAGGAGAGTGGGGCAAAAAACTAGTTCGGTTAAAAATTTATTCCAACAATGATTTTAAGAGAAGATTTAACAGAATGATTTAACAGAAAAGAGAGACAGTGAATTTTTTTGGTACTTATTTCCCCAGTGACCGAACATCAACAACATCGATGGTTCAATTAGTGGTTTGTATATTCCATGGGGGGGTTTCCGATGATGGGTTAAGATAAAAAATGCCTCAGGAAATACAAATACGATCTACTTATTTTTTTACTAATGAAATTGGTTTTGGTGGCTAAAATGTCTCCGACAGGTGAAAAACTAAAAAAAAATTAAAAAATAATTGCCCTCATATAGTACCTACCTAGTTCTGAAAATTTGTCAGATGGCAGTTTGCATTTCTTCTCCACGCTTACACAGTTTTCTTAACTACTTGTGAAGTTGGCCATTCGATTTCTCTTTTATAGAAAGATATTTTGGGGTAGAGGTAAAACAGTTGCCACATGAGATCTTCTTGAGATATATCCAATGGAGTGATCAAAGTGTATTTGTATTTATCAAAGTATTTAATTTAACGATGATGACAACTTCAGGGTTTGAAGCTGCAGTGCCAGAAGGTTAATTTTCTGTTACTGTTCTGTGCACTGTCTGCAAAACGACTAGTTAAAGCCATTCAATAAGGAAATTTCTGCAAATAGCGCGGAACCTTTTTAATCGCTCTGGAATATGATCAGATTATTCGTAAAAATAGTTTTGTCCATCCTAAGAGCGTGTTTCAATTGTTATTATACAAATAATGGTAAAAACAACTTTTTTTCTTACGCTTTCTCTTATTATAACATTTTCGTAGTAGTCGGTTTGCAAAAACAGTCAGATAATCAGTCAAGATAATTTATTCGTAATAAATTTCCTATCAATCTTCGTAAATTAATTTATCGCAAAATTGTTATTGGTGTTTATATTGCAAAATATTCCCTTTTTTCTATTTCAATGTTTAAGGATCTGCAACTTTTACATTTTACAATAAAAATACTTGAAAATTTGAGGTTTAGTAGTTCTTACAGAGAAAAATAATGGTCAAAATTTAAAAAAATATATTTGCACAACAGCAAATATATTTTTTATTAGCCCTTTTTACTCTTTATAACATAATAAACAATTAATAGACCTGTAAATTTGAAATAAAGAATCTTTAAAATTTAATTATAAGATTAATATATTTTTTTTTATATGTAATTTAAGTTTTTTTTATAAATAATATAAATCATATGAATTTCAAAATTTTGTATAAACACGTTTATCATTATCATTGTTACGATAAAAATATAAAAATATATTTTTTAACGGATTATAGGGAGAGATGCCTATTTTCTCGAGTCTATTTGTAACACTACACTACACCGACGCCGCGGGACTCGGCGTCGGGGCGCTGATCTTGTCGGCAGCCACATTGTGATCATATAAAATTAGAGTAGAATGAGAAAATGTTGGACATGTTCGCTATCCATCTGGGTTTTTGTATTTTTATACAGAACTTATAACGACGTCGGCAACGCTGTCTTGCCTAAGGGGTGGGTTTTTAATAGAGCGGTCGCGCTGCCACCAGATAATCTATATTTAAGTTCCGATATTATCACGGACTGCGGAGACCTAAATTACTACCCCTAAATAAGATTTCCCCGAAATATCTACCGGGCCCTTAAATTAGGTTTGGTAACTTAATAACTTTGGTAAATTAGGTGTCAGTAGCGGCAAAAGGGCCACGTAAATTCGACTACGTCTTATATGCATAGATTTTAGGGTAGTTTTCTTTACCCTATTTTTCTCTTCTATTAACCAAAAACGCGCAAATAATCTAAAAACACACGCGTTTCGAAATATTCACTTTTTTAAGTTGGTAACTTTTAAGTTGGTTATTTCTGGTCGATGCCCGAGAACCAATTACCGACACATTTCGTACTTATCGCGTTTCCCTCGCGAGGCCCTTAAAAAGTGCCACTCATCATTTTCGGCCCATGGCAACGGGTCCAGGTTCACATCGCGTGATGTTTTTCTAGGTGCTTTCCTGCCGCGTTCGCAGCCTTGAGTATTTCCTCACTAAAACTCTTATATATAAACAAATACAGGCCCAGTCCATTCTTATCGCCCGGATATTATGGCTCTCTTCCTAACGCTTGGTCCGAATCTCAAATAAAAAATATATAGAAGTGCCTACCAGGCGTCCCCATATTTCCCCACTACTTATATATTTCTCCATTTTACACCATCAATAAGCAATTGTTACACATTGAGTGTATTGAGTGCGAAGTTATCCATCGATGTACCTACATAGACCTCTTTTGCTGAATTTTCTTTGTCATAAACTAACTTCTTCATTGAAATTATGCCATCAGAGATGAAAATACTGTCACATATAAGTAATGGCTTCATGTCATGTGTGCAATGTGAAGGAACGAGAAATTTGTACACAAAAAATGTAGGTCATTTATCTTCATTTGTTTTTGTGCCATGGAATTTTTGTTGTTAAATTAAATTAAGGAGTATTCTCATTTCAAGATGGCGGATCGCGCGCGCCGCCCATCTAATATCGGAAACTAGATGTTTTAGTAGCGTCTTAAGAGCGTATTAACCCATAAGACAAACATTGCAATTTTTCGACCTATTACAAGGTAAAAATTCCTACTGACTGGATTGTTATTATTATTGATAGAAGGATATTTTAACAACAGCTGTATAAAAAAATAGATCGGTGCTTACGTACTTAGTTTTATATTGTGCGGTTATTGAAATTGTGTTCTTTTTTTAGGTCATGACCCCAGACGACAAAATAGGGAGCTTAGGCGTCACTAACATCAGCACCCAAATCACTGCTACGCAAGGTGTACTTATGGAAGCTGTACTTACATTTCTACTTTTGTTTGTTATCCATGGGGTATGTGATCCCCGTAGGAAGGATGTCAAAGGATCTGCCCCGCTCGCTATCGGGTTAGCTATCACCGCAGCGCATTTATGCGGCGTAAGTAACTTTCTGAATCGCTAAAGTTCGTAGGTACTTAATTGGAATCTTAAAGTGTTAGGAATATTCAGATTAGCATTCATTAGGTAGAAATATATAACATATATCCATAATAGAAATAAATTAGAAAATCATAATAATGTTTGGTCAAGCAGAAAATATGCACAGCATAGGAACTATCTGACTTCATTAATTTATTCTAGACCACGTACATTCCTGAAAGTTTGCAACCCACAGTACATCATCGGCGGAGGTACGGTTATTCCCTATAGGTGTAAAATCATACAAAATTATTATTAAAAATAATCTTCTACCTATTTACTTTTCCATGGTGTAATGGATTATACACACGAAATATTGTGATCGTGTAAAATTAGAGCAGAATGAGAAAATGTTGGACATGTTCGCCATCCATCTGGGTTTTTGTATTTTTATACGGAACTTACAAATGCTTTAAAAATACAACGAATTTAATGTAAGCAAAGCAAAATTTAACTCAATTTTTTTTATTTGCATTTATCGAATAAAATCCTTCACACTCACCAAACAAAGCAGGCTGGGTATTGTGAACTTATTAAATCAATCAGCACGAAACAAACGACTAATGAACAATCAAATAAGGCAGATAAATGCAGTTGTAATGTAAAATGGAGACGCAATTTAAAATTTTAAAAATAGTTTTTTTGACATATGTTATTAGAATCTGGTGGTATCCCTAGTATTGTATAATAATATCCCTAATAATGGGGTATTTTTGCTAAATCGAAACAAAAATAGACCATTGTATATTCAACAAGTAGTTTTTCCCTTAGTTTTTGACATAAGAAATAATGTGCAATATTTAGAACTAAGTGTGTAATTGCAGTTTGAATTTCTATGACACCACTAAGCGAAAATAGAGAAATCACTAGATATATATGTGATATATGATATGTATATACAAATACTAATACCAACAGCAATGGCCGACAGGAAGCAGTGCTGCTGTTGGTTCGCTGCTGCCAACTTACAGATATAATACTTGTTTTAGAACTAAACAAAAAAATTAAAAATACGGGTATTATCTCTTTCCAGTTATTTTCTGCTGCCATTATTAAAAAAAACTGAGAAAATACTCCATTGCATAAAGCATAGTCTGCGTGCTTTGCAATTATTAATGAAGTACCGGTATAATATTGAATAATGTCAATATTTCATTTATGACAAAATAACATCACAGAGACGCAATATTTTATACATAAACTACCGTTAAGTTCCTACCTAGAGTAAAAATGCATGTAAAAACCACAAATATCTTCACATAAAATAATGTTTTATTAATTAAAAATATATTTCCAGATCCAATATACAGGATCTAGCATCAATCCAGCTCGTTCTTTTGGTCCTGCTGCTATCATGAATCTTTGGGATAACCACTGGGTAAGCATATATATACATCTATTGTTTTTATACATTTGGCCATTTTTGACATTTTTATACTGCCCTGCATTTTAGACTGTTCATAAATATATACAGAGGTAAATGGTAAAAACTTTATGAAAAAAAATGATAGGCATTCCAAAAAAAACTGGCAATGCCAAATGCTAGTGCTGATTGTCAATTCCCTACCATTATTGTTATTACATTGCGTAATAACAATAATATAATTTATTTTTTTAAAAATAAAAAATGTGATGTAATAATTTTGCCATTATTATTAATGCATGAGCCGATTATTTTAAGAATCTTCCTCATGTGTGACCTGACCAAATTGCACCAATGACATTGACGTATTGTCTTAGTGACAACCAATGAAATCTCGATTTCATAAATATTCGTAATAATATTTTACGTATCCCTTACCAACGATGATTTCCTAGGGAAATTATCGATTGCCTTGACTACCAGATTGACGAGATTGTAGGCGATATATAGTACTTTTGTTACCACCAAAACGGGTAAAAATAAGTATTTCAGTTTTTTATTAACTCAAAATCGTATATAAAAAACAAACCATAACAATAATATATAATTTTCTATTCTATATACGGTATTACGATAAAAAATACTTACATTAAATGAGGAGCAACTTATCAAAACCCATGATGTCCTCCCGAGGACATAATTAAGTTTGTTGCGGTTTTGGATTTTGGAAACGCATTATGTCCGGAAGAATTGTCACATACGCATTGTGGTACTTGACCACCAGAAGGCGCAAATTCTCTTTACATCGTGCAAACATAACTTTAATTTTTAATTCTATCGTTAGTCGTTCAAGTTAAGTAAATAAGTGTTAACGTGTTTAATTTTTTTGTTGGATTGCATTAATAATAATAGTTAATAGTTTGTTAATGTGATACAATATGATGGAAAATCTTGATCAGAGTATCTCGGTATAAGAGAAAATAGTCAAGGATCGAGAAGAAAAGAGAAGGAAAAAACAGGAAGATGAAAATTTAAAGCATAAGCGGTATGAAACGAATTACTTTACATAAAGTAAGAAATAATGAATCTTTCGATGTAAAAATCGAACTTGAACCGACGTATTATTTTAACGATGAATCAAAACAATTTATGTCAATAGTAAAGCGTGATCGGCATGTTAAAAACCTACAAGAGCCATCTGACGTCCCACTTGTGAATTCAATCAAATATTGATAGTAGAATAATAGTGAATATTACCTGGAAAAATAGGAGGATTTCGTTTTATAAGCTTACCTTATGTTTTTTGGGTCGCTGATTCTGAATTTTTCACTTCCCGCCAAAATTTCCCACAGGAAATACCGCAATTTTTGAAGACATGGCGCCAAAAACGAGTATTTTACAACAATTCTCTGAACCTGAACCTCCATTGATTTTCATAAAAATTTGGAATTAAGCTCATCTTACCCTTAACTTCAAAAGTGATATACTCCCGAATTGTGATTTTTGCTTTTTTGTAAGGGGTAAAAACTACCCCTTCGTTAAAAAAATATAGAAAAAATGCAAAAAAGAAAAATACGTATTCTAACCCTGCCAAACTTTTGGATTGCGTGAGTAATACTAAAATAAAGTAGTTTGTAAAGGGATATCGGTCAATATCCATTCTGGTGAGAATGGTGGGGGTTTTACCACTAATTTTTTCTCAAAAATGTGAGCGGCCCACCGTTTTTGCATCGTTGGGCAACAATCCCCCACAAGTGTTCTAAAGCGGAAAGTAAATTTAATATAGTGTATAAACGATCGTGACAGAATCGGAATTAACCAGATTACAATATTGCTTATGCATAGCCTGCTGGATATATCTGCATTGGGCTTCCGATCTGATCCAAATGGATGATGAACTTACCTGTTCACCAAGAATAGGATAAATAAAACAAAAGTAATTATATCATATTATATTTAGCTGTTTAATTGAAGTGAATACTTGGTTGGCCGCATGAGAGTGATTTTTCAAGGTCGCATCACGAGACAGTTTATAAAATTTTCGTCTCGCAAGTGAGATGAAGCACATGACATATATGAGGGAGCATAGAATCACGAACATATGTTTCACACTTCAGTTACCATAAAGCCATAATATACGATGCACCTATACTTGCCTCAATTAAAGAAATAAATTAAATATTAAATTTGTATACCACATCTTTTTATTTCGATATATCTGGCATGTGTATAATACAACTCTCTCTCTCTCACTCTCTCAACGAATCGGTAAAGAAGTATTCACTTCTATCATGTGTACTGTGCTGCACGCGTATTTTTTTTATACTCGTACTTACACATGCATGTGTCGCGTGTTGTATTTTTGTAGATTAAGACTTGTAGATATTTTTTTATGACTAATTCCTATACAATGTAAATTTGTCAATTGGAAAATAAAATATTATTATTATTACTATTATTATTATGTTACGTGATCGGTTGCACGTGTTGCAAGGAAAACGATTGTTTGAAAACATTTTCCATTACAAGACTAGTCCTTATTTTTCAAGTCACATTTGTAAACCAACTATGCACCATCATGTATGTAAAAAATCCCGACATTTTCTTCCAGTGATTAACCGAATATTTTATTTCTAGGTATATTGGGTTGGTCCGATTCTAGGTGGAGTCATTGCTGGTCTGGTATACAAGCTCCTCTTCAAAGTGGCAAAGGGCGAAAGCGACTCTTATGACCTCTAATCAATGGCATTCTTCCAAATCTCATTTTCCGCTAAATACATTCCTTCCATCATCCCCTAACGTTAATCATATTAGTATATACACTAATTCGCCTCTCAATTTTTTACATATTGTAAAATTACGGTTACTTTTACTTCCTTAGCTTGGATGAAAGCGATACTTACGATATTTATATTATTTAAGAAAAGTAAATTAAGTTTTTGTTTGCCTAGTGCGACGGTATTATTATAATTTGAGTGGCCCTAGGTGGCGAAATTATATATTTTGTATATGTGTACATAATTATTGGTATGTAAAATAAATGAAAAAAATTATAGATAGACTGTCTGTTTTTTGGGTAACAACCAACCATGGCGCTATATTATATATACGATGGGGATGATATGTGATACAGGTAATTAAAGTATGTGCTAGTGGCGGGTGCTCCGTAGAGGCTCCGGGACTCATTACTCCCAAGATTTTCTATTGGGAAAATATAACCGTAGTTAAATGCCCATTTTTTCAGATTTTTTATATTTAATTAATTTAATATCTTTTTAACATAGTTGTTACCCGTTTACGACGGCTATGTGTACAATAGAGTCGCATAATAAATACACTGGTGCAGCCAACAGATCTTCCAAAATTTACCCCAATCGGAATGGCTCACAAGAGCTGAGTCCCATGAGCCATTCCGACAAGCGAGGCACGGAACATACGAACGCGCAAAACGTTTTTATAACGCGAGTGATGGCTCACAATACCAGGGCCACAGAAGAGAGAGCGTATATAGAAGCGAAGGTAACGTCGCGTCGGTCCCTTTTATGTTGGAGGGGCCATTTTCAGTAACCTTGTACAACTTGTTACACTGCGAGAAATGTGATATTAATATTAGAACATAATTATGTGTGTGACACATGACACTAAAACCTACACGGAAAAAGGTGTTTTTAATGTTGATATTTTATGTGAATTCAAATTTGCCGCCTTGTATTTGCCTTTAAGTTGGTAGTTATGTTGGTAGTACTTAGTCGGTAAGCGTTGTGTGCATAGACATATGAGGAGCAGACTTCCAAAAGGAGTTTAGTCCTATCTAAGAAATTGTTGAGAAAATGCAAAAAACCACTATACATTTTGTAATGTATTTAGATAAGATTTTCTTTTAATGTGTTATAGATAGGGTTAATACTATTCCAAAACTACGTTTACACAAATCTATACCAATTTTAGGTAAGATTATTTTACTTTTTTTTAGCTACATAAGTCCTTTTGACTGTCAGAGGATTACTTAAGTCCTTTCGTTTGTCAACGAAGTTCACAGCTCACGTTTAAATAATAAAAACATATTATTATTATTTAAACATGTCGTTATACGATACTTAGAAACTTCAGAAAAAATGAACATTATTGTCAGAATGTATTTTTACAAAACGTTAATGTAATACGATGTGTGTATTCGACCTAATCATGCTAATTTTGTAGACAAGACTTGTAGAAAAATTAACTAACAAAACGTTTACTACGAAATAAAAAAGAATTTTATTTTTAATAGTAAGTCAACACAACAAAACATATTGGGCTATAGTTTTATGGCACCATCATCATCTTGGCAGGCGCAAATTATTGATTCCTCCTCTGCCCCAGCTTCGTCCTCTTCCGGTAGTTGGTTTGGACCGTTAACAATGGGCTCGAGCCATTGCAAATCCGGATCTTCTGGCCAATTTTCTGACCCCAGCTGGATTAGTAGTTTTTTCAAACTAGTAATTTTTTTTTGCTTGATCTGATGAATTAGCGGAACCTCTGGAAATTTAACTCTTTGCAAAGTTTTGCCCCTCTGGAGGAGTGGCTGATACTTTTTCGAAGGATCGTCGTTTCTGTAGAAATTTTCAGTTTTAACCACTACTTTGTTAGATTTGCGTTGAATTATTATACGCTTAGCTTCCGAAATTCCTCCAAGCTTAATCATACTCTTAAGAGCCTCTTTAATGTTATAAATTTTCCAGTCGGAACCTAACTTGCGGACAGTGCCTACTTTAGAATAGTGTTCATAATACTGGTTAGGAGACTTAATGACACTGCAAACTCGGGTTAGTTTTTCTATCCTGCCAAATACCCTGTCTGCAGGCATGTACGAATGACCTCGTACAGGAAAGTACATTGTAATGGATTGGATATTCGTAGATGCTTCATTTTGGAGCCAAACCATTAACATATGTACGATATGGCTGTTCTTGTTTTGGCCTGAACAGCCATCAGAAAATAGTCGTATATCTGAGATATTTGGTGGAAATTGAAAATGTCTTAGAAAATCCAATACCGCAGAGCCGATTTCAATGCAACCTCTCGATGCTTGATGCTTTAGCCACGTATAAAAGACTGGATTATGAGTGGAAATATCAGTAACACAAAAGGCGTAAAAAGACAATTGCTGTGCATAAAATGCCTCGCCGATAGGCACTTTCGGAAGAACTTGAACTTGTTGTAAATCAAAACACCAGGAAACTGAATTTTCCGGAGACTCTTTTAAGAAAGTATAAAATTGTTTAGCTCGAAGCTTGTGAACTCTTAAATTAGTTATAAGATCTTGTTTCTTTTTCGCATTATTTTCGAGGGATATCTGCCTCTGGTGTCTTACACAAAAACTGCACACGTCCTGAGCTGGAGTACCAAAGCCAATATTAAACTCTTTATTGAAAATGCGACTAAAATATTTATAATTTACTTTGTACTCTTGAGCAACTGATTTGTTGTAGAGTTCATGTAGTATCGTTATATTTAACTCTGAGGATAAGTAGATTCGCCTAGATTTTGAACGACCGTAATGACTTTCTTTTCCTTTCAATTGTTTAATAAAAACTCTGACTTTCAACTTTCTTGGAAGAAACGTCTTTGACCTTGAATCCCCTCCTCGATTTTCGAAAATTCCTTTACCAGCAGTTATTTGTTTCGCTATAGTGTGGGCTCTTTTTTGACTTATACTATATGTTGCCAGAAACATTTTTTGACAAACATTTACGTCTCCATGTTCTGTTATTAATTTATACTTAACGGCTACATTACGATGTCTAATAGAATCGTCTTTTCTAGATCTCTTTCGCTTCGGTTGATTAATGGACATTAAATGTGATAAAATCGTGTGTTGCTTAATTTTGTTTGCGTGTTGAAAAAATTTGGTACGACAATACTGTATGTCTTCTTTGGATAGTGAACTACATTGGTACTTTTGTTTCACGTTATGTTGACAAGGTATTTTAAAACTTTGGAGCTCGCGATCTTTATTTTCATATCTACAACAATACATGCCGTTCATATCAAATAGCACATAACCTAAAAATCTAAATTACGTACCTCTTTTCAATATTTTTTTCTTTAACAGTCTTGCTTCGTCTCCTTTTTCTCGTACCCCTATCCGTGTCTCCTACAACATGTTCCTCATCCATTCTGTACTAGACAATATAATTAAACGTCCTTTAGTCTTTAAAATTTTTCACTTTTATGCCTGGGAACAACAGAACAACCTTTCAACAATTGACTCTCAAACGATACTGACATCCAAATAGCGGTAATTGCCTCAAACAGCGCTTAACTCCTTTTGTTTGTCCAACGTGTGTGTAGTAAATTCCTTTTGAATGTCCAGGATATATTTGCAATACGTTTGTTAGGTGTTTTCATTCCGTTTGGATATCCAGGCCTCATCAGCCTTTTTATATGTCAAAATAAAATGTAATGACGTATTTTTTGCGGGATTTTTAAAAAGTGGACTTAAGGCTTTTTGGAAGTCTGCTCTTCATATAGGGGGAGAACGCTCTATGCATAGTTCCCGCCAATAGATGCGCGTGATTTCATGCATTAACAATGAACCGAGTCTGAGACTGTGCTAATGCAATATCGCAGTTGATGACAGATGAGGTTAGTGTTGAAATTGAAATTTTGGTGAAATTGCATTGTTTTGTTACTTATTGTAATTTTACTTGTGGATTTTGACTATAATTGTATTTTGTATTACAATGCCAACAAAGTGTCTCATTGGATGTGCTTCAGTAAGGGCAAGACCGCCGGTGTGTCTTATTATAACATGACTGTAGCGGCTTACTGTTGTAATGAATTTGTATTCACAACTATTATTGATGTACAGAGAAATCAATATTTGGCATACAAGCTCACTCTTCAAAAGGGTTAAAAAAATATTTAAACGGCAATGAGATCAGTCAACAGTTCTGAAGATTAGAATTATTTACTATAGTACATTATATGAATGCACCAAATCCCTGATATCTTAGCCATAATAATTATATTATATATGCTAGAAAAATTACAGCCTGACAAATTAACTTTAATACACTTAAATGATATTGATACCCTTTTTATTGAATTTTATTAGTAGGTTGGATTACCTACAAACTTGGATTAAACACGTTTCCATTCATACCTAATTTGCGAAAATAGTGACAATAGGTTACAAATTGATATATATATATATATATATATATATATATATATATATATATATATATATAGAAAAGATACCAGTACGATCACTGCTATCAACATAAAATGGCAAGTTTTAATTTTCTTGTCCATCGTTTACTAAGTTTCCCTCTCAGTAATGAGAGGTTTGAAAAAGAAAAAGTATTAATTAAAGATATAGCTGTGAGTAATGGTTATCCTAGAGATATAGTTGAAAAACTAATTAGGAAGCGTAAATTTAAGGACACACTTCGTAATTCTACGACCTTTCAAAAGGATATAGAGGCTCCAAAATATGTATCCATCCCGTACGAACCCCGGTTTACTCGTGGTTTGAGTAAGGTATTCAAAAACGTGGGTATAACAGCGATTCATTCGTCGAGCAACAAATTACAACAACTTTTAGACAATCCAAAGGATAAAATTGTTCCAAATGAAAGGTCTGGGATTTACGAAATTAGTTGTAATGATTGTGATCGAAAATATGTTGGACAAACGAGACGATCAATTAACACCAGATTTAAAGAGCATATGGCTCATCTAAAATATGGAAGAACAGATAAGTCTAGTGTTGCACAACATGCTTTTGACAACAATCATAGAATAGATATTAGTAATTTAAGATTAGTTAGAAATGTGACCAATAATAGACAGTTGGATGCATTTGAGAGCATAGAAATTGTAAAATGTAATAGTAGTATGAATAGCGACAAGGGACCTATACCGTATAGCCCGCTTTACGCGTTGCTTATCAACCGATGATTGAACCGTGATTAGTCACGCGTAAATTTCACGGTGATATCATACCGTAGCCCGCTTTACGCGTTGCTTAGTAACCGATCATTGAAGCGTGATTAGTCACGCGTAAATTTCACGATGATATCATTAGTGACGTCACCATGAAAATAGTATAAATATGGATAAAGTAGATTTTGTAGTTTAAGATTAGTTTTAATCGTCTCCGGATGATGCCAACTTGGTTGGCGAAACGCGCGTCGAGCGAAGTGAAAGTGTTTTGGTGTTTGTGGAAACTACTCCGAGTGTTAGTAGAAGAATTGATATTTGGTATTTATATCCATCCTGATTAAGAGCCCCACATTAAAATGGCAAAATATTGTAAATGAAAAGGTAGTTGAATGAATGTTTTTGTAAACCAAGCTATATATAATATTTATATAAAGCCAAAGTAAGCATATTGATTGTTAGAATGAATGTTAAGTTACTTTGTTGCAATTGTAATTCGGGACACCCTGTATACCAAACGACAGTCTTAGGTATCTTGATTTCTCCTTAGAATTTGACGACAAAATTTTAACTTGACAATTTTGACGCTTTGACCATTACAGAATTACAGGGACCACTGTGGTGGGGTTAGAAATAAATTGAATCACTTTAGCATGTTATTATTTATTCACAATTTTCTTTAAAAAATGGCTTTAAAGCGATATTATTGTTAACACTAATGCAAATTTTCTAACTGATGAATAAATACATAAATATTCAATAACATAATTACGAAAAAGATGTATAAATTTCTTATTTATACACATCTCGGCCGCAGTTTCGGCAACGCTGCTGCGTAGAATTCTTACAACTAGAGTAAAATTATGTTCTATGTTTGTAACAAGGTAATACTTCATTTAATTTATTAACAGGTGGGCGGTAACGTTGCCAAAAATCGTACTCAGCACGATGATGTGTATTAACATTTTCTTATTTAGTAGATATATATGGACTTTATCTATGCTTTCCAAGATTAATTTTGGATACCACTTGATACAAAATTTGGACTTTATAAAACAATGAAATGGAAACATGTCTGTGAATACAAATGGTTTATCGGCATTTCATTCTGCACACTCGTACGCCATCTCGCACCACTCTTTCTCACCTAAGCTAGCTAAACTACTGAGTTAAGTTTAACAATGACCCGCATTTTCTTGGCAGAGAATCGATAAAAAATTCGGCTTACGGAAAATACCCAAATAATCGGACCAAAGAAACCTTAACATTTATCCCATATAAACCGATAAATCTATTCTTACACCACAATGACTTAACTTTTACACTGAAAAATACGTACCCTGTATATATCAAATTTTTGCTTAAAGTGTATAATACATCTTAATTACAGAGTGTTGAAATATTAAGCGCCAATCAATCATGTGCAGGCTCTAAACTGGCATTGAAAATACCTACAATATCGATATACGCTTAAAAATTGGCACATAAAATTGGAACACACTGTACATTTTTCTTAACTTAACAGTAATTCGTACAATAGGGGGTAATACTGACGCTGTAATAAAAGCAGTAAAAAAAAATTAGTGCTTGGTTACTAAAATATCTGAACTAGGGAGATAGTTGAAGATATTTTTGGGTATTTTCTATAATGTGTTAAATTAAAGCCAAAAACGTGACTTCAAAATGAAGTGGGACTCCTTTCTTTTAAGGTTTGTCAACGACAATACTTTTTGTTATGTGATAACCACGTTACAATGAACTGACTTCAGTACCCGAGTAAGTTGCACGAGTTCACCCCCATACTTATTAATTATCCATTTTTGTCGTTAAAGTATGTAAGTATGTACAATCTAAGTGTGAATATAGGGATGAAGGCATTATTTTCTGATGAATTTGGCAGAGTACTTACGTGAAACAAAAGAATAGTGTTATAGTCTACGTATTTTATATAAAAATGGTTCTATTGCGTAGCACATACGAGATACAACTTTGCTCAACTCTTTCCTACCATTTAAATAACCACTTTGGATTGGTAATTTTTACATAGGACTGAAAATAATAAAATCTTGATGTCAAATTATTATAAAAGTAAATAATAGTTTACAGGGTAATCATAACGTTGGTGTCTATCGTTTATCATATTGCAATGATAAAAGAAAATCATATAATTTACCCTCCAACATGCATTATGGTGATCAGACTGGTGATAGTAATGTACAAATTGTTAACCTGTTTGAAAACTTTTTTTCTACTGTAGGTATATTCTAATCAGCAGGTTAATCATTATGTTCCTAAATATAGTCATAATTCTGATGTTAATATTAATCATTATTACATTGACCTTAAATTAATTATTGAGCAAGTTATGAAAATTCCTACAAAGTTTTCCTATGGACCGGATGGGGTACCAATTTTTTTACTGAAGCAATGCATTTTTACTTTAGCTAAACCATTACACATTTTGTTCAATCTGTCTATAAATATTGGCACATTTCCTTGTTTCTGGAAGCAAAGTTATCTTAAACCTATATTTAAATATGGCAAAAGAGAAAATGTTGAGAACTACAGAGCAGTTTGTCTGCAATCTGAAATACCTAAATTACTTGAATGCTTAATAACAAGATTTATTTCATGGGACTGCAAAAACTTAATCGTTGATCAGCAACATGGGTTCTCCCGAAATAAATCTACATCTACTAATCTTGCTGTTTATAGTAATTATATTATCAAATCATTAGAAAATAAAGTTCAAGTCGACTCTATTTACACAGACTTCTCTAAAGCCTTTGATAGAGTCAACCATGGCATACTTATTGAAAAACTTCAAGAAGTGGGTTTTAGTGGGAATGTTTTATATTGGATTGATAGTTATTTAAAACAAAGAGTACAGTTTGTTAAATATGGCGATGTAATCTCTTCTGCTATCAATGTTACCTCTGGTGTTCCTCAGGGCTCCCATATTGGCCCAATTATTTTTAATTTATTTGTAAATGACTTATCAAATATAATAAAGAACAGTTCATTTTTAATGTTTGCTGATGATTTGAAAATATTTAGGTCTGTTAAAGACTCATCAGATGCTACACTTCTTCAAAAAGATTTGAATAATTTGGACAAATGGTGTAACCTTAATGCCTTACATTTAAAAAATGCCCCAAAATTACTTTCACGAGATTTCAATTAAATAATATGCTATTAGAGTATGTTAAGCAAGTGAGGGACTTTGGTGTCATTTTTGATTGTAAAATGTCCTATTGTACACACATTGAAAATACTGTTGCAAAATCTTTAAAGATGCTCGGATTAGTCCATCGTAGTGGGGTTGAATTTTCGGTTCATAGTCTCAAAATACTGTACTGTTGTTTAGTCAGATCAATTTTAGAATATTGTTGTATAATCTGGTGTCCGAAATATAATATTCATATTAATTTAATTGAAAATGTACAGAGGAAATTGTTAAGACAATGCGCATTTAAGTTGGGTTACCAAAGAGAACATTACACCTATGACCAAATTCTCTGCAATCTCAATTTAATTTCATTGGAATATAGGCTCTTACAAATTGTTTTACTTTTTCTTAATAAAATACTTACGGGTCACATTCAATCGTCTCAGCTTTTGAATCTAGTAAATATTAATGTTACCGAAAGAGGAAATAGAAACACAGAAATATTCCATATTCCTTTTTCTCATAGTAATTACGGACAGAACGAACCTATTAGCAGAATTTTACGCAATGCTAATTTAGTGAATAGTAGATCTTTTTAATTGCGCCTGCCCATCATTCAAGAGATCAGTAAAAAAATTCAAATAAAACTGCATTGCTTCATGAATGTCATACCATTTGTTTTAGTTAATATTGATCTTTTTTTTAAATTATTAGTTGGTTATATTTTAGCTGTTAGATTTATTCATTTTAAATACTAATTAGCTTTAAGTATTATACACATTGTATGTTTTTTTTGTACTAAAATGGCTTGACCCGTCTATTAATAATAAATAAAATGATTGGAAAATGTTTTTTAGGGCAAATTATACTTTTAGGAAATTTTCGTGTAAGTACATGATTTTTTTACTGCAATTTCCTGTTGGTTATGATATACTGTGATGATTCAACTTCTGGATATAACTTACAAATCTGAATGTTTCCATCCACAAAGCAGTAGTTCTAATGTCCAGTAGGCTAAAGCCGGTTCATTCACATGATAAATTTATATTTAAAACAATTATCTGCTTGGATACGATTGTGTCGACAATAGTTGTTATGGAATTTATCATTCAAATAACTATAACAGAATGTGAAGTTTCGTCACTAGATTACCCTGTGACTTGAGTATAGCATATTTGATAAATTATTGCACTTTTACAAAACAATGAAACATAAAAGGAATTTAAAAGACAAAATTATTCAGTAGAACCACTGCTCTAATGCACAGTGGACCATTATATCACCTTATGAGAGTACAGCTAATTATTTGTCAATTTCTGCACTTACACAAGATACCTAATGAAATTTACATGGCACAAGATGTTTATAAGTAAAAAATAGTTAAAGCAAAAGCAAATTATACATTTTTGGGTGATTTTCACGATGTTCATGATTCCTTTAACTGATTTGGTAATTGTCAAGATTTGCTTAACTGTAAACTAGTCAGTTATCACAGAATGTAATAATACGATGACTTCTGCACATAGCCTCACATTTTCATCCATAAAGCAGTAGTTCTAAAGCACAGTAGTACTGTCACAAATCACCTTGTGACAGTACAGCAAATTATCCAGTAATTTTAAAATAATTGCTACTGTATGGCGCCACATAATTATTTTTAAATAAATATTTCTTTTGTTTATAGATCAAATAATATACATTATTGGGTAATTTTCCCAAAAATTATGATTTTTAACTGTAATAATAAACTCATACTCGTAATAATACCGTCATTCATCTGAATATTTGCAACTACAACACAGTAGTTCTAGTGCCCACTAGGCTATAAATTACCTCTTTCATCTCGGAAGAGAGCAATTTTTTTTTCTATGAGTGCCTCGCCAAAGTTATATCTCAAGACCGCTGACGCCATGAAACTATGACAAATGAATTCAGCTAGTTAATACTATCTGCGTTAACTGGTTATAGTAGTATAAGGCATCGTTTTTAATAAACTATATCAGGCCAAGACCCAATCGAATGTTAAAAAGTCTAAATAGATATATACGTCTATATACGTTACATGGTAGGAAAAAAATTAAAAGTCCTCACAGGTCTCACAAACTTGAAACACAAAAATGGTGAAAATCTTGCTTACAAAACACATCAGTGCTTATATCACAGAAATAATTTAGCCAGTGGCGACTCTTTCATTTAAAGAAGGCAATTGAGACGAGCGTCTCTCGGAGCATATGGTTGCAAAAAGAAAGCTTTATATATGTCATTTGTCAAGATATCAGCCATTGTTTTATCAAATGGTTTTCATGAACTGTCATTGATAATAACATAGAAATGTTTGGAAGATTTGTACGTTCAATTACATTCTTTAAAAGGGAGAATTTACAGTGGACTACACATAACAAACATAAATTTTCTTACTAACGTTCTCTTGTTGTAACAAGTTTGTTGTATTTTATTTGTAAACTTTATAGTGATTTAAAGCACTTTAGGGAAGAATTATATAATTATTTATCAGAATAATAAACTGTTTTTGGTATAAATAACACTTTTTTAAAATTCAAAATCTACCAATTAATTACGATAATATGTACATGTGTCACGAAATTCGCATAAACTTGTTGAAAAACGGGTTTTTAGCAAGAATAACGAGTGGGACAGAGTCAAGCGAAGTTCGGAGAATACTTAACAATACCGCCAATCATACTAACATTTTTACACTATAATTTTTATTTGGCCCCAAATTAAACTCTTTAAAACTAAACTTACCGATTTATGAACGGAATTTCAAAGCTCTTAATAAGTATTAAGTACGCGCTATTGCTAAAAAACCGCTTCCTTACAGAAAAAAAGTGGAAACTCAAATTTTCTGCATCATAGTCATATGATTTCATTTATATAAAGAATTATTGGCAGTAGTTTTACAAAATTTTAATTTAAATTGAGTCCTATACCTCTTTGTTTCTCATTTTTTTATACACACCCACACAATTAAATTATGTTATTCAATTCCTGAAAGGCCAAAATAGCTTAGCACAGTACATTTAAGTGTAGTGAGGTGTTTGAGACTAAAAATGCATTTTTAAATACTCTCTAATAATATAAACAAATTTTACACCAGGAAAATACTAACATAAATTAAGTTATGAAGTTTTTACCTATTTGCATGGGTATAAAACTCGGAAAACAGGACAAGTTATGTCTTTTTGGTCCATCTATTATTTTAGAAGATTTTTCAGTTGAAATCTTAAATTTGGTTGACATAATAAAAATGCATATATGTGCAAACAAACAGCTATTGGCTTGAATGTACTGGGCGTAATTTTATGAATAACAGCTCATTTTCACTTTATTTAAAGAGTCTTGCCTCACTTTCTTTAAATTATTTATTTAGCACTATACTCTTAAAGAGTGTTCAGTATATGCTAGCACCAGTCGTCGTCATCGGAATCAGAGTGCCTAGAACGTGTTGGTTTAGGTTTATATCTATAAACAGAAAACGTCCTAACAGATTCTTTTAAGACACTGAATTTGCATGCATTTTTTTATTCACAAAAATTAGGAAATAATAATAGACTAAGAGCTGGCGGCCGCCACTATGACATTACCTCCGGCTGGAATTTTGAGAAATGGTTGGGGGGACCATGAGGAACTGACGACCCAAAAATGGAGACGACCCAAAAATGAATACATCCTTGCTCAAAAAATGATCGTACTTCCGGCTGAAAATGTGTACATTGTCGGTTTAAAAGTCACAGATACCGTATGTAAATCGCCAGACGTCTCGGTCGCTGCCAAAGGGGTGACAGACGCCCTCAAAGTTGTATTTTTTTAAAAAAATTATCTTACCTCCGTCTGACGTTTTAACATATATTATGCAACAGAGACCATTTTAAGCACATTTTAAAATCGCCAGACGAAAATATCGCTGCGTACAATGTTCACAAAGTTCCGACCCACATGGAACGTATATTTTTTTATTGAAAAATTATTTTCATTACCTCCATCTGAGGATTTTACATATTATCGTAGAGACAATTTTAAGCATATATATATAAATCGTCAGACGAAAATACAACTGGAATTCCTCTTCAATGATGCGAAATTCCAGCTCATTCACTCTTGGACGCGCTCCATATTATCAATTTAATTATGTTTTTTTTCTTTTTATCATTTATAATAAGAAAAGTATTGGTTTAGGGCGGAAATTGACTATGGCTAAAGACCACGTATAAGACCCCAGGAATCCAAAAAAAAGGGTTTCAACAAAATATCGATCAGTCTGTCCGTCCGTAACTTTGTAATTATTGGAGATACAAAATAGTTACTATTCTTTGTTGGAAATTTAATACTCTACAAAATCGATCTCTAGACATAATTTCATATCTGCCTTAGTTTTTCAGTTATAGCGAAAAGAAGAAAAAAATCGTATTTTTTTTCATATAGACTCGAATATCTTTCAAACATTTTGAGATACGGGTGAACGACTAAGAATACTTTTAGTAAGAAATTTATAGCTCTACAAAAAATATCTCTTGATATTTTTCCGCAACTTGCTTAGTTTCTGAGATATAGTGAAAACCGAAAAAAATATCAAAATTACATTACAATTATTTGCTATTATACAAAATACGAGAAAAAGAATAAGAACCAATTTTGTAGAAAATTGAATTTGCAAAAAAAATATCGATAAAAGATAAACCAGCGAGTAAACATTTTCTTAAAACATCGAAAAATATCATTTTGAGCTATTTAGAAAATCAAACTTAACCGATACTTTTCTTAACTCTGTCATACTTTTTTTGTATTCATTTAGTAATAAATAGTATCTAATTTTTTAATACATTTACCAAGCGCTCAAAAACCTAAACAAAATGTATACGATAATCAACAATCATGATTACTTTCAGAAATTTAAAATACTATATAAATTAACATTATATTAAATAATGGGAAAATTACATATTCATCCTTTTGATATATAAAATAATATTCGCTTCAAACCTCTGGATATTGTACAATATTTTCATTTTATACTTTTTATACGTATGTACTGAAAATTTTTCCCTTAAATTGACTTGCTTTTATTACCTCAACACGCATTTCAATAAATCAAAAAAAATATTGAAACAATATACGGTATTCATTTTATGGTTATTTAAAAAATAAAAGAAATCGATTTATCAACTAGTTACTGGATAGGGCTGGAACCTTTGATGTAACTATAACACTCGGAGTAGTTTCCACAAACACCAAAACACTTTCACTTCGCTCGACGCGCGTTTCGCCAACCAAGTTGGCATCATCCGGAGATTTTGATTTCCGTTGATGTTTGTTCATTATTTCCTAGTGTACCAATTCCACAGACCTTGGACTATCTTGAGGATTTACTCGAATTAAACAACTATAGAAAAGAAGTAATAGAAGAATATATAAACCTTATAAAACTTTGTATGAAACAAAATTGCTTCCGTTTCAATGACGAGTTCTATGAATAACGTGAAGGAACCGCAATGGGTAACTGTTTATCGCCTTTCATTGCTAATGTCTTCATGAGTTGATTTGAAACTGAAGCAAAAGAATAATTCGAGTATTTTCCTAGGATTTGGCTTAGGTATGTGGATGACATTTTTGCCGTGTTTGACACTAAGACTGCGGATGTGGAAAACTTCATTTCCAAATTAAATAGTCGTTTCACTTCTGTAAAGTTTACATATGAACTAGGAAATAATGGAAAACTTCCATTTTTAGATGTATTAGTAAATAAAAATAGTGACAATAGGTTAGAATTTGATATATATAGAAAAGATACCAGTACGATCAGATATATCCCTAATGACTCACCACTGCTATCAACATAAAATGGCAAGTTTTAATTTTCTTGTCCATCGTTTACTAAGTTTCCCTCTCAGTAATGAGAGGTTTGAAAAAGAAAAAGTATTAATTAAAGATATAGCTGTGAGTAATGGTTATCCTAGAGATATAGTTGAAAAACTAATTAGGAAGCGTAAATTTAAGGTCACACTTCGTAATTCTACGACCTTTCAAAAGGATATAGAGACTCCAAAATATGTATCCGTGGTTTGAGTAGGGTCTTCAAAAACGTGGGTATAACAGCGATTCATTCGTCGAGTAATAAATTACAAGAACTTTTGGAAAACCCAAAGGATAAAATTGTTCCAAATGAAAGGTCTGTAGAAATTAGTTGTAATGATTGTGATCGAAAATATATTGGACAAACGAGACGATCAATTAACACCTGATTTAAAGAGCATATTGGTCATCTAAAATATGGAAGAACAGATAAGTCTAGTGTTGCACAACATGCGTTTGACAACAATCATAGAATATATATTAGTAATTTAAGATTAGTTAGAAATGTGACCAATAATAGACAGTTGGATGCATTTGAGAGCATAGAAATTGTAAAATGTAAAAGTAGTATGAATAGCGACAAGAGACCTATACCGTATAGCCCGCTTTACGCGTTGCTTAGCAACCCATAATTGAAGCGCGATTAGTCACGCGTAAATTTCACGGTGATATCATACCGTATAGCCCGCTTTACGCGTTGCTTAGCAACCGATCATTGAAGCGTGATTAGTCACGCGTTACTTTCACGGTGATATAATTAGTGACGTCACCATGAAAATAGTATAAATATGGTAAATTTTGTAGTTTAAGATTAGTTTTGATCGTCTCCGGATGATGCCAACTTGGTTGGCGAAACGCGCGTCGAGCGAAGTGAAAGTGTTTTGGTGTTTGTGGAAACTACTCCGAGTGTTATCAACTAGTTGCAGAAATTATTAGTTTGTGTGGAAAAATTCTGCCAAAAGATGAGAATTTTCCGTAG
>CAXKVY010012466.1:0-32220 GCA_964058915.1 Tetropium fuscum | reverse complement strand
TCTTGTTATTAAGCATTCAAGTAATTTAGGTATTTCAGATTGCAGACAAACTGCTCTGTAGTTCTCAACATTTTCTCTTTTGCCATATTTAAATATAGGTTTAAGATAACTTTGCTTCCAGAAACAAGGAAATGTGCCAATATTTATAGACAGATTGAACAAAATGTGTAATGGTTTAGCTAAAGTAAAAATGCATTGCTTCAGTAAAAAAATTGGTACCCCATCCGGTCCATAGGAAAACTTTGTAGGAATTTTCATAACTTGCTCAATAATTAATTTAAGGTCAATGTAATAATGATTAATATTAACATCAGAATTATGACTATATTTAGGAACATAATGATTAACCTGCTGATTAGAATATACCTACAGTAGAAAAAAAGTTTTCAAACAGGTTAACAATTTGTACATTACTATCACCAGTCTGATCACCATAATGCATGTTGGAGGGTAAATTATATGATTTTCTTTTATCATTGCAATATGATAAACGATAGACACCAACGTTATGATTACCCTGTAAACTATTATTTACTTTTATAATAATTTGACATCAAGATTTTATTATTTTCAGTCCTATGTAAAAATTACCAATCCAAAGTGGTTATTTAAATGGTAGGAAAGAGTTGAGCAAAGTTGTATCTCGTATGTGCTACGCAATAGAACCATTTTTATATAAAATACGTAGACTATAACACTATTCTTTTGTTTCACGTAAGTACTCTGCCAAATTCATCAGAAAATAATGCCTTCATCCCTATATTCACACTTAGATTGTACATACTTACATACTTTAACGACAAAAATGGATAATTAATAAGTATGGGGGTGAACTCGTGCAACTTACTCGGGTACTGAAGTCAGTTCATTGTAACGTGGTTATCACATAACAAAAAGTATTGTCGTTGACAAACCTTAAAAGAAAGGAGTCCCACTTCATTTTGAAGTCACGTTTTTGGCTTTAATTTAACACATTATAGAAAATACCCAAAAATATCTTCAACTATCTCCCTAGTTCAGATATTTTAGTAACCAAGCACTAATTTTTTTTTACTGCTTTTATTACAGCGTCAGTATTACCCCCTATTGTACGAATTACTGTTAAGTTAAGAAAAATGTACAGTGTGTTCCAATTTTATGTGCCAATTTTTAAGCGTATATCGATATTGTAGGTATTTTCAATGCCAGTTTAGAGCCTGCACATGATTGATTGGCGCTTAATATTTCAACACTCTGTAATTAAGATGTATTATACACTTTAAGCAAAAATTTGATATATACAGGGTACGTATTTTTCAGTGTAAAAGTTAAGTCATTGTGGTGTAAGAATAGATTTATCGGTTTATATGGGATAAATGTTAAGGTTTCTTTGGTCCGATTATTTGGGTATTTTCCGTAAGCCGAATTTTTTATCGATTCTCTGCCAAGAAAATGCGGGTCATTGTTAAACTTAACTCAGTAGTTTAGCTAGCTTAGGTGAGAAAGTGTGGTGCGAGATGGCGTACGAGTGTGCAGAATGAAATGCCGATAAACCATTTGTATTCACAGACATGTTTCCATTTCATTGTTTTATAAAGTCCAAATTTTGTATCAAGTGGTATCCAAAATTAATCTTGGAAAGCATAGATAAAGTCCATATATATCTACTAAATAAGAAAATGTTAATACACATCATCGTGCTGAGTACGATTTTTGGCAACGTTACCGCCCACCTGTTAATAAATTAAATGAAGTATTACCTTGTTACAAACATAGAACATAATTTTACTCTAGTTGTAAGAATTCTACGCAGCAGCGTTGCCGAAACTGCGGCCGAGATGTGTATAAATAAGAAATTTATACATCTTTTTCGTAATTATGTTATTGAATATTTATGTATTTATTCATCAGTTAGAAAATTTGCATTAGTGTTAACAATAATATCGCTTTAAAGCCATTTTTTAAAGAAAATTGTGAATAAATAATAACATGCTAAAGTGATTCAATTTATTTCTAACCCCACCACAGTGGTCCCTGTAATTCTGTAATGGTCAAAGCGTCAAAATTGTCAAGTTAAAATTTTGTCGTCAAATTCTAAGGAGAAATCAAGATACCTAAGACTGTCGTTTGGTATACAGGGTGTCCCGAATTACAATTGCAACAAAGTAACTTAACATTCATTCTAACAATCAATATGCTTACTTTGGCTTTATATAAATATTATATATAGCTTGGTTTACAAAAACATTCATTCAACTACCTTTTCATTTACAATATTTTGCCATTTTAATGTGGGGCTCTTAATCAGGATGGATATAAATACCAAATATCAATTCTTCTACTAACACTCGGAGTAGTTTCCACAAACACCAAAACACTTTCACTTCGCTCGACGCGCGTTTCGCCAACCAAGTTGGCATCATCCGGAGACGATTAAAACTAATCTTAAACTACAAAATCTACTTTATCCATATTTATACTATTTTAATGGTGACGTCACTAATGATATCATCGTGAAATTTACGCGTGACTAATCACGCTTCAATGATCGGTTACTAAGCAACGCGTAAAGCGGGCTACGGTATGATATCACCGTGAAATTTACGCGTGACTAATCACGGTTCAATCATCGGTTGATAAGCAACGCGTAAAGCGGGCTATACGGTATAGGTCCCTTGTCGCTATTCATACTACTATTACATTTTACAATTTCTATGCTCTCAAATGCATCCAACTGTCTATTATTGGTCACATTTCTAACTAATCTTAAATTACTAATATCTATTCTATGATTGTTGTCAAAAGCATGTTGTGCAACACTAGACTTATCTGTTCTTCCATATTTTAGATGAGCCATATGCTCTTTAAATCTGGTGTTAATTGATCGTCTCGTTTGTCCAACATATTTTCGATCACAATCATTACAACTAATTTCGTAAATCCCAGACCTTTCATTTGGAACAATTTTATCCTTTGGATTGTCTAAAAGTTGTTGTAATTTGTTGCTCGACGAATGAATCGCTGTTATACCCACGTTTTTGAATACCTTACTCAAACCACGAGTAAACCGGGGTTCGTACGGGATGGATACATATTTTGGAGCCTCTATATCCTTTTGAAAGGTCGTAGAATTACGAAGTGTGTCCTTAAATTTACGCTTCCTAATTAGTTTTTCAACTATATCTCTAGGATAACCATTACTCACAGCTATATCTTTAATTAATACTTTTTCTTTTTCAAACCTCTCATTACTGAGAGGGAAACTTAGTAAACGATGGACAAGAAAATTAAAACTTGCCATTTTATGTTGATAGCAGTGATCGTACTGGTATCTTTTCTATATATATATATATATATATATATATATATATATATATATATATATATATATATATATATATATATATATATATATATATATATATATATATATATCAATTTGTAACCTATTGTCACTATTTTCGCAAATTAGGTATGAATGGAAACGTGTTTAATCCAAGTTTGTAGGTAATCCTACCTACTAATAAAATTCAATAAAAAGGGTATCAATATCATTTAAGTGTATTAAAGTCAATTTGTCAGGCTGTAATTTTTCTAGCATATATAATATAATTATTATGGCTAAGATATCAGGGATTTGGTGCATTCATATAATGTACTATAGTAAATAATTCTAATCTTCAGAACTGTTGACTGATCTCATTGCCGTTTAAATATTTTTTTAACCCTTTTGAAGAGTGAGCTTGTATGCCAAATATTGATTTCTCTGTACATCAATAATAGTTGTGAATACAAATTCATTACAACAGTAAGCCGCTACAGTCATGTTATAATAAGACACACCGGCGGTCTTGCCCTTACTGAAGCACATCCAATGAGACACTTTGTTGGCATTGTAATACAAAATACAATTATAGTCAAAATCCACAAGTAAAATTACAATAAGTAACAAAACAATGCAATTTCACCAAAATTTCAATTTCAACACTAACCTCATCTGTCATCAACTGCGATATTGCATTAGCACAGTCTCAGACTCGGTTCATTGTTAATGCATGAAATCACGCGCATCTATTGGCGGGAACTATGCATAGAGCGTTCTCCCCCTATATGAAGAGCAGACTTCCAAAAAGCCTTAAGTCCACTTTTTAAAAATCCCGCAAAAAATACGTCATTACATTTTATTTTGACATATAAAAAGGCTGATGAGGCCTGGATATCCAAACGGAATGAAAACACCTAACAAACGTATTGCAAATATATCCTGGACATTCAAAAGGAATTTACTACACACACGTTGGACAAACAAAAGGAGTTAAGCGCTGTTTGAGGCAATTACCGCTATTTGGATGTCAGTATCGTTTGAGAGTCAATTGTTGAAAGGTTGTTCTGTTGTTCCCAGGCATAAAAGTGAAAAATTTTAAAGACTAAAGGACGTTTAATTATATTGTCAAGTACAGAATGGATGAGGAACATGTTGTAGGAGACACGGATAGGGGTACGAGAAAAAGGAGACGAAGCAAGACTGTTAAAGAAAAAAATATTGAAAAGAGGTACGTAATTTAGATTTTTAGGTTATGTGCTATTTGATATGAACAGCATGTATTGTTGTAGATATGAAAATAAAGATCGCGAGCTCCAAAGTTTTAAAATACCTTGTCAACATAACGTGAAACAAAAGTACCAATGTAGTTCACTATCCAAAGAAGACATACAGTATTGTCGTACCAAATTTTTTCAACACGCAAACAAAATTAAGCAACACACGATTTTATCACATTTAATGTCCATTAATCAACCGAAGCGAAAGAGATCTAGAAAAGACGATTCTATTAGACATCGTAATGTAGCCGTTAAGTATAAATTAATAACAGAACATGGAGACGTAAATGTTTGTCAAAAAATGTTTCTGGCAACATATAGTATAAGTCAAAAAAGAGCCCACACTATAGCGAAACAAATAACTGCTGGTAAAGGAATTTTCGAAAATCGAGGAGGGGATTCAAGGTCAAAGACGTTTCTTCCAAGAAAGTTGAAAGTCAGAGTTTTTATTAAACAATTGAAAGGAAAAGAAAGTCATTACGGTCGTTCAAAATCTAGGCGAATCTACTTATCCTCAGAGTTAAATATAACGATACTGCATGAACTCTACAACAAATCAGTTGCTCAAGAGTACAAAGTAAATTATAAATATTTTAGTCGCATTTTCAATAAAGAGTTTAATATTGGCTTTGGTACTCCAGCTCAAGACGTGTGCAGTTTTTGTGTAAGACACCAGAGGCAGATATCCCTCGAAAATAATGCGAAAAAGAAACAAGATCTTATAACTAATTTAAGAGTTCACAAGCTTCGAGCTAAACAATTTTATACTTTCCTAAAAGAGTCTCCGGAAAATTCAGTTTCCTGGTGTTTTGATTTACAACAAGTTCAAGTTCTTCCGAAAGTGCCTATCGGCGAGGCATTTTATGCACAGCGATTGTCTTTTTACGCCTTTTGTGTTACTGATATTTCCACTCATAATCCAGTCTTTTATACATGGCTAGAGCATCAAGCATCGAGAGGTTGCATTGAAATCGGCTCTGCGGTATTGGATTTTCTAAGGCATTTTCAATTTCCACCAAATATCTCAGATATACGACTATTTTCTGATGGCTGTTCAGGCCAAAACAAGAACAGCCATATCGTACATATGTTAATGGTTTGGCTCCAAAATGAAGCATCTACGAATATCCAATCCATTACAATGTACTTTCCTGTACGAGGACATTCGTACATGCCTGCAGACAGGGTATTTGGCAGGATAGAAAAACTAACCCGAGTTTGCAGTGTCATTAAGTCTCCTGACCAGTATTATGAACACTATTCTGAAGTAGGCACTGTCTGCAAGTTAGGTTCCGACTGGAAAATTTATAACATTAAAGAGGCTCTTAAGAGTATGGTTAAGCTTGGAGGAATTTCGGAAGCTAAGCGTATAATAATTCAACGCAAATCTAACAAACTAGTGGTTAAAACTGAAAATTTCTACAGAAACGACGATCCTTCGAAAAAGTATCAGTCACTCCTCCAGAGGGGCAAAACTTTGCAAAGAGTTAAATTTCCAGAGGTTCCGCTAATTCATCAGATCAAGCAAAAAAAAATTACTAGTTTGAAAAAACTACTAATCCAGCTGGGGTCAGAAAATTGGCCAGAAGATCCGGATTTGCAATGGCTCGAGCCCATTGTTAACGGTCCAAACCAACTACCGGAAGAGGACGAAGCTGGGGCAGAGGAGGAATCAATAATTTGCGCCTGCCAAGATGATGATGGTGCCATAAAACTATAGCCCAATATGTTTTGTTGTGTTGACTTACTATTAAAAATAAAATTCTTTTTTATTTCGTAGTAAACGTTTTGTTAGTTAATTTTTCTACAAGTCTTGTCTACAAAATTAGCATGATTAGGTCGAATACACACATCGTATTACATTAACGTTTTGTAAAAATACATTCTGACAATAATGTTCATTTTTTCTGAAGTTTCTAAGTATCGTATAACGACATGTTTAAATAATAATAATATGTTTTTATTATTTAAACGTGAGCTGTGAACTTCGTTGACAAACGAAAGGACTTAAGTAATCCTCTGACAGACAAATGGACTTATGTAGCTAAAAAAAAGTAAAATAATCTTACCTAAAATTGGTATAGATTTGTGTAAACGTAGTTTTGGAATAGTATTAACCCTATCTATAACACATTAAAAGAAAATCTTATCTAAATACATTACAAAATGTATAGTGGTTTTTTGCATTTTCTCAACAATTTCTTAGATAGGACTAAACTCCTTTTGGAAGTCTGCTCCTCATATGTCTATGCACACAACGCTTACCGACTAAGTACTACCAACATAACTACCAACTTAAAGGCAAATACAAGGCGGCAAATTTGAATTCACATAAAATATCAACATTAAAAACACCTTTTTCCGTGTAGGTTTTAGTGTCATGTGTCACACACATAATTATGTTCTAATATTAATATCACATTTCTCGCAGTGTAACAAGTTGTACAAGGTTACTGAAAATGGCCCCTCCAACATAAAAGGGACCGACGCGACGTTACCTTCGCTTCTATATACGCTCTCTCTTCTGTGGCCCTGGTATTGTGAGCCATCACTCGCGTTATAAAAACGTTTTGCGCGTTCGTATGTTCCGTGCCTCGCTTGTCGGAATGGCTCATGGGACTCAGCTCTTGTGAGCCATTCCGATTGGGGTAAATTTTGGAAGATCTGTTGGCTGCACCAGTGTATTTATTATGCGACTCTATTGTACACATAGCCGTCGTAAACGGGTAACAACTATGTTAAAAAGATATTAAATTAATTAAATATAAAAAAACTGAAAAAATGGGCATTTAACTACGGTTATATTTTCCCAATAGAGAATCTTGGGAGTAATGAGTCCCTGAGCCTCTACGGAGCACCCGCCACTAGCACATACTTTAATTACCTGTATCACATATCATCCCCATCGTATATATAATATAGCGCCATGGTTGGTTGTTACCCAAAAAACAGACAGTCTATCTATAATTTTTTTCATTTATTTTACATACCAATAATTATGTACACATATACAAAATATATAATTTCGCCACCTAGGGCCACTCAAATTATAATAATACCGTCGCACTAGGCAAACAAAAACTTAATTTACTTTTCTTAAATAATATAAATATCGTAAGTATCGCTTTCATCCAAGCTAAGGAAGTAAAGTAACCGTAATTTTACAATATGTAAAAAATTGAGAGGCGAATTAGTGTATATACTAATATGATTAACGTTAGGGGATGATGGAAGGAATGTATTTAGCGGAAAATGAGATTTGGAAGAATGCCATTGATTAGAGGTCATAAGAGTCGCTTTCGCCCTTTGCCACTTTGAAGAGGAGCTTGTATACCAGACCAGCAATGACTCCACCTAGAATCGGACCAACCCAATATACCTAGAAATAAAATATTCGGTTAATCACTGGAAGAAAATGTCGGGATTTTTTACATACATGATGGTGCATAGTTGGTTTACAAATGTGACTTGAAAAATAAGGACTAGTCTTGTAATGGAAAATGTTTTCAAACAATCGTTTTCCTTGCAACACGTGCAACCGATCACGTAACATAATAATAATAGTAATAATAATAATATTTTATTTTCCAATTGACAAATTTACATTGTATAGGAATTAGTCATAAAAAAATATCTACAAGTCTTAATCTACAAAAATACAACACGCGACACATGCATGTGTAAGTACGAGTATAAAAAAAATACGCGTGCAGCACAGTACACATGATAGAAGTGAATACTTCTTTACCGATTCGTTGAGAGAGTGAGAGAGAGTGAGAGAGAGAGAGAGTTGTATTATACACATGCCAGGTATATCGAAATAGAAAGATGTGGTATACAAATTTAATATTTAATTTATTTCTTTAATTGAGGCAAGTATAGGTGCATCGTATATTATGGCTTTATGGTAACTGAAGTGTGAAACATATGTTCGTGATTCTATGCTCCCTCATATATGTCATGTGCTTCATCTCACTTGCGAGACGAAAATTTTATAAACTGTCTCGTGATGCGACCTTGAAAAATCACTCTCATGCGGCCAACCAAGTATTCACTTCAATTAAACAGCTAAATATAATATGATATAATTACTTTTGTTTTATTTATCCTATTCTTGGTGAACAGGTAAGTTCATCATCCATTTGTATCAGATCGGAAGCCCAATGCAGATATATCCAGCAGGCTATGCATAAGCAATATTGTAATCTGGTTAATTCCGATTCTGTCACGATCGTTTATACACTATATCAAATTTACTTTCCGCTTTAGAACACTTGTGGGGGATTGTTGCCCAACGATGCAAAAACGGTGGGCCGCTCACATTTTTGAGAAAAAATTAGTGGTAAAACCCCCACCATTCTCACCAGAATGGATATTGACCGATATCCCTTTACAAACTACTTTATTTTAGTATTACTCACGCAATCCAAAAGTTTGGCAGGGTTAGAATACGTATTTTTCTTTTTTGCATTTTTTCTATATTTTTTTAACGAAGGGGTAGTTTTTACCCCTTACAAAAAAGCAAAAATCACAATTCGGGAGTATATCACTTTTGAGGTTAAGGGTAAGATGAGCTTAATTCCAAATTTTTATGAAAATCGATGGAGGTTCAGGTTCAGAGAATTGTTGTAAAATACTCGTTTTTGGCGCCATGTCTTCAAAAATTGCGGTATTTCCGGTGGGAAATTTTGGCGGGAAGTGAAAAATTCAGAATCAGCGACCCAAAAAACATAAGGTAAGCTTATAAAACGAAATCCTCCTATTTTTCCAGGTAATATTCACTATTATTCTACTATCAATATTTGATTGAATTCACAAGTGGGACGTCAGATGGCTCTTGTAGGTTTTTAACATGCCGATCACGCTTTACTATTGACATAAATTGTTTTGATTCATCGTTAAAATAATACGTCGGTTCAAGTTCGATTTTTACATCGAAAGATTCATTATTTCTTACTTTATGTAAAGTAATTCGTTTCATACCGCTTATGCTTTAAATTTTCATCTTCCTGTTTTTTCCTTCTCTTTTCTTCTCGATCCTTGACTATTTTCTCTTATACCGAGATACTCTGATCAAGATTTTCCATCATATTGTATCACATTAACAAACTATTAACTATTATTATTAATGCAATCCAACAAAAAAATTAAACACGTTAACACTTATTTACTTAACTTGAACGACTAACGATAGAATTAAAAATTAAAGTTATGTTTGCACGATGTAAAGAGAATTTGGGCCTTCTGGTGGTCAAGTACCACAATGCGTATGTGACAATTCTTCCGGACATAATGCGTTTCCAAAATCCAAAACCGCAACAAACTTAATTATGTCCTCGGGAGGACATCATGGGTTTTGATAAGTTGCTCCTCATTTAATGTAAGTATTTTTTATCGTAATACCGTATATAGAATAGAAAATTATATATTATTGTTATGGTTTGTTTTTTATATACGATTTTGAGTTAATAAAAAACTGAAATACTTATTTTTACCCGTTTTGGTGGTAACAAAAGTACTATATATCGCCTACAATCTCGTCAATCTGGTAGTCAAGGCAATCGATAATTTCCCTAGGAAATCATCGTTGGTAAGGGATACGTAAAATATTATTACGAATATTTATGAAATCGAGATTTCATTGGTTGTCACTAAGACAATACGTCAATGTCATTGGTGCAATTTGGTCAGGTCACACATGAGGAAGATTCTTAAAATAATCGGCTCATGCATTAATAATAATGGCAAAATTATTACATCACATTTTTTATTTTTAAAAAAATAAATTATATTATTGTTATTACGCAATGTAATAACAATAATGGTAGGGAATTGACAATCAGCACTAGCATTTGGCATTGCCAGTTTTTTTTGGAATGCCTATCATTTTTTTTCATAAAGTTTTTACCATTTACCTCTGTATATATTTATGAACAGTCTAAAATGCAGGGCAGTATAAAAATGTCAAAAATGGCCAAATGTATAAAAACAATAGATGTATATATATGCTTACCCAGTGGTTATCCCAAAGATTCATGATAGCAGCAGGACCAAAAGAACGAGCTGGATTGATGCTAGATCCTGTATATTGGATCTGGAAATATATTTTTAATTAATAAAACATTATTTTATGTGAAGATATTTGTGGTTTTTACATGCATTTTTACTCTAGGTAGGAACTTAACGGTAGTTTATGTATAAAATATTGCGTCTCTGTGATGTTATTTTGTCATAAATGAAATATTGACATTATTCAATATTATACCGGTACTTCATTAATAATTGCAAAGCACGCAGACTATGCTTTATGCAATGGAGTATTTTCTCAGTTTTTTTTAACAATGGCAGCAGAAAATAACTGGAAAGAGATAATACCCGTATTTTTAATTTTTTTGTTTAGTTCTAAAACAAGTATTATATCTGTAAGTTGGCAGCAGCGAACCAACAGCAGCACTGCTTCCTGTCGGCCATTGCTGTTGGTATTAGTATTTGTATATACATATCATATATCACATATATATCTAGTGATTTCTCTATTTTCGCTTAGTGGTGTCATAGAAATTCAAACTGCAATTACACACTTAGTTCTAAATATTGCACATTATTTCTTATGTCAAAAACTAAGGGAAAAACTACTTGTTGAATATACAATGGTCCATTTTTGTTTCGATCTAGCAAAAATACCCCATTATTAGGGATATTATTATACAATACTAGGGATACCACCAGATTCTAATAACATATGTCAAAAAAACTATCTTTAAAATTTTAAATTGCGTCTCCATTTTACATTACAACTGCATTTATCTGCCTTATTTGATTGTTCATTAGTCGTTTGTTTCGTGCTGATTGATTTAATAAGTTCACAATACCCAGCCTGCTTTGTTTGGTGAGTATGAAGGATTTTATTCGATAAATGCAAATAAAAAAAATTGAGTTAAATTTTGCTTTGCTTACATTAAATTCGTTGTATTTTTAAAGCATTTGTAAGTTCCGTATAAAAATACAAAAACCCAGATGGATGGCGAACATGTCCAACATTTTCTCATTCTGCTCTAATTTTACACGATCACAATATTTCGTGTGTATAATCCATTACACCATGGAAAAGTAAATAGGTAGAAGTTTATTTTTAATAATAATTTTGTATGATTTTACACCTATAGGGAATAACCGTACCTCCGCCGATGATGTACTGTGGGTTGCAAACTTTCAGGAATGCACGTGGTCTAGAATCAATTAATGAAGTTAGATAGTTCCTATGCTGTGCATATTTTCTGCTTGACCAAACATTATTATGATTTTCTAATTTATTTCTATTATGGATATATGTTATATATTTCTACCTAATGAATGCTAATCTGAATATTCCTAACACTTTAAGATTCCAATTAAGTACCTACGAACTTTAGCGATTCAGAAAGTTACTTACGCCGCATAAATGCGCTGCGGTGATAGCTAACCCGATAGCGAGCGGGGCAGATCCTTTGACATCCTTCCTACGGGGATCACATACCCCATGGATAACAAACAAAAGTAGAAATGTAAGTACAGCTTCCATAAGTACACCTTGCGTAGCAGTGATTTGGGTGCTGATGTTAGTGACGCCTAAGCTCCCTATTTTGTCGTCTGGGGTCATGACCTAAAAAAAGAACACAATTTCAATAACCGCACAATATAAAACTAAGTACGTAGGCACCGATCTATTTTTTTATACAGCTGTTGTTAAAATATCCTTCTATCAATAATAATAACAATCCAGTCAGTAGGAATTTTTACCTTGTAATAGGTCGAAAAATTGCAATGTTTGTCTTATGGGTTAATACGCTCTTAAGACGCTACTAAAAAATCTAGTTTCCGATATTAGATGGGCGGCGCGCGCGATCCGCCATCTTGAAATGAGAATACTCCTTAATTTAATTTAACAACAAAAATTCCATGGCACAAAAACAAATGAAGATAAATGACCTACATTTTTTGTGTACAAATTTCTCGTTCCTTCACATTGCACACATGACATGAAGCCATTACTTATATGTGACAGTATTTTCATCTCTGATGGCATAATTTCAATGAAGAAGTTAGTTTATGACAAAGAAAATTCAGCAAAAGAGGTCTATGTAGGTACATCGATGGATAACTTCGCACTCAATACACTCAATGTGTAACAATTGCTTATTGATGGTGTAAAATGGAGAAATATATAAGTAGTGGGGAAATATGGGGACGCCTGGTAGGCACTTCTATATATTTTTTATTTGAGATTCGGACCAAGCGTTAGGAAGAGAGCCATAATATCCGGGCGATAAGAATGGACTGGGCCTGTATTTGTTTATATATAAGAGTTTTAGTGAGGAAATACTCAAGGCTGCGAACGCGGCAGGAAAGCACCTAGAAAAACATCACGCGATGTGAACCTGGACCCGTTGCCATGGGCCGAAAATGATGAGTGGCACTTTTTAAGGGCCTCGCGAGGGAAACGCGATAAGTACGAAATGTGTCGGTAATTGGTTCTCGGGCATCGACCAGAAATAACCAACTTAAAAGTTACCAACTTAAAAAAGTGAATATTTCGAAACGCGTGTGTTTTTAGATTATTTGCGCGTTTTTGGTTAATAGAAGAGAAAAATAGGGTAAAGAAAACTACCCTAAAATCTATGCATATAAGACGTAGTCGAATTTACGTGGCCCTTTTGCCGCTACTGACACCTAATTTACCAAAGTTATTAAGTTACCAAACCTAATTTAAGGGCCCGGTAGATATTTCGGGGAAATCTTATTTAGGGGTAGTAATTTAGGTCTCCGCAGTCCGTGATAATATCGGAACTTAAATATAGATTATCTGGTGGCAGCGCGACCGCTCTATTAAAAACCCACCCCTTAGGCAAGACAGCGTTGCCGACGTCGTTATAAGTTCTGTATAAAAATACAAAAACCCAGATGGATAGCGAACATGTCCAACATTTTCTCATTCTACTCTAATTTTATATGATCACAATGTGGCTGCCGACAAGATCAGCGCCCCGACGCCGAGTCCCGCGGCGTCGGTGTAGTGTAGTGTTACAAATAGACTCGAGAAAATAGGCATCTCTCCCTATAATCCGTTAAAAAATATATTTTTATATTTTTATCGTAACAATGATAATGATAAACGTGTTTATACAAAATTTTGAAATTCATATGATTTATATTATTTATAAAAAAAACTTAAATTACATATAAAAAAAATATATTAATCTTATAATTAAATTTTAAAGATTCTTTATTTCAAATTTACAGGTCTATTAATTGTTTATTATGTTATAAAGAGTAAAAAGGGCTAATAAAAAATATATTTGCTGTTGTGCAAATATATTTTTTTAAATTTTGACCATTATTTTTCTCTGTAAGAACTACTAAACCTCAAATTTTCAAGTATTTTTATTGTAAAATGTAAAAGTTGCAGATCCTTAAACATTGAAATAGAAAAAAGGGAATATTTTGCAATATAAACACCAATAACAATTTTGCGATAAATTAATTTACGAAGATTGATAGGAAATTTATTACGAATAAATTATCTTGACTGATTATCTGACTGTTTTTGCAAACCGACTACTACGAAAATGTTATAATAAGAGAAAGCGTAAGAAAAAAAGTTGTTTTTACCATTATTTGTATAATAACAATTGAAACACGCTCTTAGGATGGACAAAACTATTTTTACGAATAATCTGATCATATTCCAGAGCGATTAAAAAGGTTCCGCGCTATTTGCAGAAATTTCCTTATTGAATGGCTTTAACTAGTCGTTTTGCAGACAGTGCACAGAACAGTAACAGAAAATTAACCTTCTGGCACTGCAGCTTCAAACCCTGAAGTTGTCATCATCGTTAAATTAAATACTTTGATAAATACAAATACACTTTGATCACTCCATTGGATATATCTCAAGAAGATCTCATGTGGCAACTGTTTTACCTCTACCCCAAAATATCTTTCTATAAAAGAGAAATCGAATGGCCAACTTCACAAGTAGTTAAGAAAACTGTGTAAGCGTGGAGAAGAAATGCAAACTGCCATCTGACAAATTTTCACGACTAGGTACTATATGAGGGCAATTATTTTTTAATTTTTTTTTAGTTTTTCACCTGTCGGAGACATTTTAACCACCAAAACCAATTTCATTAGTAAAAAAATAAGTAGATCGTATTTGTATTTCCTGAGGCATTTTTTATCTTAACCCATCATCGGAAACCCCCCCATGGAATATACAAACCACTAATTGAACCATCGATGTTGTTGATGTTCGGTCACTGGGGAAATAAGTACCAAAAAAATTCACTGTCTCTCTTTTCTGTTAAATCATTCTGTTAAATCTTCTCTTAAAATCATTGTTGGAATAAATTTTTAACCGAACTAGTTTTTTGCCCCACTCTCCTCTACTCAGTACGCACGGGTGAAAATAATAAATATACACACACAGGCACCTTGCTTCTCATTATTATCATTAAATACCAATTCAGCTTAGCATCCGTTAGTCTGGAAATAGTCGAAAGCGCACTTTGGCGGTCGCCACGCACGACTGACCCCATCGGCCAACGCACGTTGGTTCCGCATACCTATATGCAACATCTGAAGTGTCTGCGATGTGTCGCATTGACATTGTGTGAGTCTTGACTCGCACGAATGGACAACACCTCGGTCTTGACCATGGACAAACTAACTGTTCATTCAATAAGTCTGAATCGTGGATTTTAAATAGGTGTAGAGGTTTATACCTAGGTTCTTATTACACACATACACACACACACATATATATATATATATATATATATATATATATATATATATATATATATATATATATATATATATATATATATATATATATATATATATATATATATATATATATATATATATATATATATATATATATATATATATATATATATATATATATATATATATATATATATATATATATATATATATATATATATATATATATATATATATATATATATATATATATATATATATATATATATATATATATATATATATATATATATATATATATATATATATATATATATATATATATATATATATATATATATATATATATATATATATATATATATATATATATATATATATATATATATATATATATATATATATATATATATATATATATATATATATATATATATATATATATATATATATATATATATATATATATATATATATATATATATATATATATATATATATATATATATATATATATATATATATACATATATATATATATATATATATATATATATATATATATATATATATATATATATATATATATATATATATATATTGTGAAGAGTAATCTTGGGTTTGTAGCATTTCGTTAGAAACATAGAGAAATAGGAAGATAGACGACGAATAATAAGGAAGACACGCTTACCATCTGCTTGTATATCTGGACATACACACGGAAACGAACCACTCAGAAGTTGTACAAGTTCTTTCACCTTCATTGAGGATCTTCAGAGTGATGTACGATTTGTTCCATTGATCATTTATACTTGAATTTAAAATATTAATACTCCAACACTTGTAGTGACATTTTATGACATCAGTTTTTGACGGAACTCAATTTCTCAGAATACACAAACCTAGTATACTATTTATTTGTTCTATTTGAACATATTATATTATAAAAGAATTAGGCATACATTTTAAAGTTTAATCGAAGAAGTAGAAAGAGCATTAGACTCTCAGAGATCTTCCGAGAAGTTGACGTACCAAAGTTGTTAAGGGTGGGATGAAATGAAAATGAAAATTTAAATTTAACAATGAAAATATGCATTTTTATTGTTGAAATCACAATATTTTCATTGCGCACAGCGCACAGCACTGGCTTATAAGATTTTGGGACGAAAAACTTATAATAATCACTATAATTATTGCGTAAGTGCATGCACCTAATTTGCTGATCAAATGTTTTGTAGCTTTTTAATTATTTATACTTAACCAAAACAAATGCATCTATTTGCCTCTCACTCTACAAAATCCCAGCTTTATTGATGATGTTTTGTTGTTCGTCCATGAAAATCGGCATTCTACGTCGCGAGGAATTGCAGATGAATATGGAATTTCAAATTTTTCATTACTCAAAATCCTGAAGATCAACAAATGTCATCCGTATAAAGTTAAATTAAATATATGAGTTAAACGAGGATGATCCAGATCGACGTGTTCAATTCTGCCAGGAAATATTTGAGATAATACGCAGAAGTCCCACTTTTTTAACAAATTCGATTTTATTTTTGGCCGAGGCGATGTTTTTCTTACATTGGGTTGTGAACAGGCAAAACTGCAGATACTGTGATAGTGACAGGCCAAGTAGGATTTTGTGGCCATATTTCTTAGAGGGAAATTTAACCGGAGACACTTATTTAGATTTTCTCCGCAACGACTTCCATCGCACTTGCCGTATTGTTCCCAAGTATTGATGATCCAGACGTTCCAGCCAATGAAATCTGGTATCAGCAAGAAGGAGCACCCACTCATTATGCAGTAAATGTCCGTCAATATTTACGCGAGGTGTTCCCCGGGCGATGGATTGGTCGAAGAGGGCCTATGGAATGGCCTGCTCGATCACCTGATTTAACCCTATTGGATTTCTTCCTTTGGGGTTACTTGAAAATCAAAGTTTACTCCCCAGTATGCAGTAAAAATACCAGTATGGTATTTTTGAGTACTGTAGATTTTCATGATTAAATTTTTATTAATTCGTTTAAACCTGTTTCTCAAAATAAATATAAAGTGTGCTATATTGCAGAACTCATAAAGAGTTCGTCTACAAGAATCTGCCGGACAAATATATTGTTGCTAATTACAGGATTTAAAACACAAAGCGGTTAAAGCATCCCCCCACTTCCCCATACTGCGCGCTTGCGAAAACTAAAGGTAGGTACATGAGACTATGTATAGGGTTTGTACGTATTACTTTTGGAACTAAACAAAGGGAACTCTTTAAATAATCTGTAATGCAATTATTGTTTTCATTGTCTACTGCATTGCGTTCTCTAGTAGAAAAACCTTCATCTTATTATAATTGTCTGCCACTCACACTAACAGGCTGTAAAATTTCTAAAAAACTAAGAATACACTTAATGAATACAAGTTACTATCAAATGTCAGTTTTCTTCGGTTATATAGTCGTGTAGAGGCATCATTTAACTATAATTAATTATATTATTACTTATTTAAATTTATACAGAGTATATGCGTCAGGCTTCGGCATTTCCCACAGTACCAGTAACTCACTAAAATATAATTAAATAAAAAAAAATAATTTATGGTTTAATGCTTTAATAAATTTAATAAATATCGGGAATAAATTATTTCTGATATTCGCAAAGGTTAATTCGATATGACACGTTAGCGAATCTTTAATGATATACTTAATCAGCGGAAATGTTTAGAAACGTCAAGAAGGAATCAAGTATGTCACGATTTATTAATATTTTTAATTCGCATAATCTAGTCTTCCTGCTGGCGAAGAATATAGTAAAATCGTAGCATCGCGTGAGGTCTTACACATTCTGTATATACAGAATGTGTAAGTTAGATAGAGAAGTAAGATCGGACGTGAATTCCATGAATCCCGCATACAACAGAGCAGTTAGGTATAAGGCATCGTCCGCTGTTTGTAAGGCTTGTTGATTATACTCGTATAGAGATATCTCTATCCTACCATATCGAGAAATACGTAGGGAATGATTTTAAGAATCCCGGGGTATGGTACTTCATAGATGACTTGATGTAAAATAGTGTAAAATCACCAGCCCGGTCGTGTGACGTCATTTTCGTCATATTTTTTATTTTCCCGGCCTCTACCTGAAGGAGGTCCCGCCTGAATACCTGAAAAACGCATTTCTAAATACAGCCGTGGCAAGGAAATCATTTAAACAAACCCGCTGAACTGGGATGAATAAGGTTGAAGATATAGAAGATGATATCGATATACAGTTTGAAAATGTTATTTAAGAAATATAATATGGTACTATTATATTTCTTCAATAACATCATTCTGGTTACATACGTTTGTTTGAATAGTTACCTATGTATTATCAACAAATAAACTTAAAATACCTTTTCTTATTGAGTAAAATAATATTTTTTCTTCAACAAAAAGAGAATGAAAACTATCTATATAAGACGAATAAAAAATCTAAAAAAAGCTATATTCGACTGGCCAATTAGTGGCCATATTTCGGTCAATTTTTTACCCAAAAATTTTTCGACCCAGCATTTTAAAAGAAATTTTGTCATTTTCTGTTTCTATAAAGCAATGCCTATACCTATCTCTGACCCAAAAAAAGTTATAGACAAAATACAAAAAATAAAAAAATCGGAATTTTGAGTATTTTTTTCTTTCTGACAACATTTACGGCATAAAATTTTAAATATTTTTAAATAAGCCATGTAGATGGGAAATTGCTTATTCTCTTTCATATAAAGTATATCGAAATTTTGCGTCGTTTGCGAGCTATATTGAAAATACTGAAAAGGGTGCATTTTTACCCCATCTCCAATTTCCACCCTCTAATTTAATAGCACTCCTCGGATTTTTCTTCTTAGATGCTCATTGACCGATACCTGCAATAAAAACCCGTGAACGTCTTAGTACCTTCCTATATATGACATACCTAACCAATAGTCTATATATAGAAATTACGTGAATAAACGAAGTACAGGTGCAAAGAAAAATCAGAATGTAAAAGCAAAATGCTTTGAACAAGTCGGCAGATGATGAGAATGTACAAATATGTAAACAATATGCAATCTTTCGTCAAATATGGAAAACATTGACCAGACGAATTTTGACAGCAAAAGCCATGACGGATACTAACAACATAGAAACGAAAAATATTGTCCTGGTTATGTTTATTAGTAAGACAAATGCAAGATATTTGTCAAGCCAAGCCATGTGGCATAAATGCTTTTAAAGCACTTTCAGGATCCTGGTGATGATTTATAACTTCGGATGAGATACCTAATTACAGATATAGAAATGTACGAGTATTTCCAATATAAACGTAGTTACATTTCTGTAATACGTTTGTATCCCTTGGTAGTGCCAGTTTAGGAGGCGACACCGAGGCTGAAATATTATAGAAAGTGATACGGCGATGTATTTGTAATCACATAATTTAAAGTTTCTCCCTCATGGCCACTTACAGGCAAAATTAAAAACTAATCTCTGGCAACGTATTTGATATAAATGGGGTTGTGAAACCCTTTTTGGTTGTGTAAGCATTGTGTAGTAGTAGGTATTTAACCGCCGCCGTATAAAATTTTCGCGTTTCCATCAGATGTGCTGTGTAGCATTTCTGAGAACCTTTAAAAAATATTTATCTAGTTGGGTATAATTAATTGCTCGGTTTCTAACATACTATTTTTTATTATTAATTTCTTAGGCAATTAAGAATAGATATGTTGTTGATACAGTCATTACTAACTTCGTTAGTTTTTGAGACGAATGACGTGATTAAGATGTTCGCTAAAACCAACTAGACAACTATAAAAAACAACTATTAAATCACTATAATTTTTTGTATTTAGAAACAGATATTTCACACATATTTAATCGAAAGTTATAAAGGATTTAAAAAACAATCTGTGAATTATCAGACACGTAAAGTGGTTTCGATTGAGCGAATCAAATTATAAATTGTAATGACACGATTGTATAAATGCACTCACTTTTAATAAGGCAGATCCAGCAGCGGCTCCAATGCATTGTACCACAATGAAGAAGACAGCCCTCAACAATTTGATGTCTCCAGTAACAAAAAGGCTTAGTGTGACTGCCGGATTTACGTGACATCCGCTTATGTGTCCCATTGCCTGAAAAATGTAAAAACAAGAACGTATTTAGAAGGAAAAATCGATTTAATAATGGTGATTACAATAAAAGCTGCATTTCCATGCATTTGTAACAACCATGGGGGCAGTTATGTTATTAACTAGCGTCTAACTACGGCTAGTAAGCCTGATGAACATTTTGTTTTTTATCATTGCTTTATCTTCAATTGTGAAGAATGTTATAGCCTATTTACATTTAAAAAAATTGAATCGAACACGCTAGTCCTATCAAATGTACATCCTTGGGATATTTGGTGACGCAGTTGCGGTAATAGTCTTTGTTTGACCTTGAAGAGACATAGGTAATTTCCATGTTGGCACTCTCGGAAATTATGCGTTTGAGTGCAGCGCGTGAAAAATAAAATGGCCGTCATCGCAAACCCCTTTTCCAATTTAGGAGAGAAAGTTGCTACATCAATTCTACACAAAAAGGGTACCTAATTACAAATATTTATTTAAGACTAACCGTTTTCTCAAAAAATTACTTTCATAGTTTCCAAAAATAGAAAGGAATATGTCTAAGTATAAGGGTGTTGATGTGCATATTCACATGTTTGGCATTATTTCTAGGGCCACTTACTAGCCAACAATAATTGTAAGTAATACATTGGAAATACGTATAGATTGATAAATACCCGTTGGCCCTTCTCTTATCGAGGTTACATCTTTCACAATACTACAATAATATTGGTCACAATAATATTGGCGCCAGTATAAAAGTTAGAGGACACTGAACTTAGCTAAAAAATCGGGTGCAACACTTTTTTTTAACAGTAGTGTATACTTATTTGTATGTAACACCATATACATGGTGTCCCTTAATGACGTGTACAACGGAAGACTACAGATTCCTGGATTCAAAATAGATAGAATAAGACTAATACACCGAATAAGACCGAAGAATAAGACTAATTCTAAATCGCTTCGTTTGGCCGCTAGATGGCCTCAAAAGTTTTGTAAAAAATTAAATTTGTAGATAACTGGAATAGGTATTAATCGATTTTGATTATTTTTGGGGTGTGGACTTTTGCTGTCCATCGACACATTTTGGTGTCATATCTAGTGTTTTTTAAAACTTATAACTCCTAGAAAATTGATGGCAATAATATCCACTCATAACTTTATCCTTTGGTGTAATAATGACAACTATTTTTTATTTGATAGGTGATACCATTTGAAAGTTTTTAGCTCTTATAGAATTTTTATTAAATTAGCGGTTTAGGTACAAAATGATATTTTTTAAATGTCCAATATTATCGTACCACCCATAAGATGTCTCTCATGTTCGAGAATGTTTGGTGGTTGGGCACCTGCCTATTAGGGAAACGTTCACTATACACCCTCACACTTTGTCGGCAGGCAGTTTCCTTGGCAGAAACCCAATACCGTTATCATGTCAGTTCGTTCTGAATTTGTATATGCCAAGATTAATGAACGACAATTAATAAAGAATATGTTCTCGACGACATAAAATTCAAATTTTAACTTGATTTTTATGCAATGTCAACCCACAAAATCAGTGCCTACTAGCACTTCGTTAAGTACTGTAGTATGGGTGGCAAGAGTTGGACATTTAAAAATATTTAGTTGAAATGTTGAAAACGTTGCTACACCAAGAGTTAGAGTTTCATCTCCTATGCCTGGGTGCTCTTTGATGCACTCGCAGGATTCTCCTACAGTAGATGATCCAGATGACTCACCTACGCCCAGAGATGATCCAGACCCACCTACGCCTAAATGTTTTACTCCTCCACCAATCTCATCTCCTGAAGATATCATGCCGATTCCGCATGTTAGAAAACGGGACACAGTTCGAGCACAAAGAAAGAGGGAGAAAACAGTTATTCTCACAGATACTCCTTACAAGGAAGAGCTGGAGGAGACGTGTAATAAAAGAATTGCAAAGGAATCGAAAAAACAAGCAAAAACAATTAATAAAGCTGCTAAAAAAATTAATTCAATTAAAAAAGTCAAAGCACAAATTGACTTCTCCTCTCAAAGACCAAGAGGAAGAAAACAATCAACTTCGTTCTCTTCATCTGCAATGAAGAGGACGCCGCCTGTCTTTATTGCGATGAGCTTTATTCACAATCAAGCGAGGGATGGGTGCAATGTCGAAAATTTAGTCGATGGCAATATTGCTCTTGTTCTGGCGAGGAGAAAGAAGATGATGAAGTGTATCATATCTGTACATTGTGCCAATAATATGTATAATCGTTATAATAATATAAACACTTGAAAAAGGAGTGATTTTTGATTATTTATGTTGCATAATAGTGCCAACCTTATCTTGCCCCACTTTCGTTTCTATCTTACCTGTAGAATACTATAGAATACTGTATAATACGAGTCCCCATCTTGCCCCACCTTCCCCTAGCTATCTCAGTGTATACCTACCCTCAGCTGGGTGAGAATCGAACCTAAAATCGTGTTGGTGAGAACACGTCATATACGATACATGCGCAAGCCCGACCAATTTTGATTCGGCAGCCTGACATACTCTTTGTATGGTTCCTTCAGACACGACGGAAAAGAGACATCGCTTTTAACCCCTTGTGCATAATTCTTATGAAGTTAAGTTCTAATGCGCCGGACTATTGTGGGAAATACCATGGAAAAATTAAATTGGCTGTATTTTACGGTCACGTGGTCCAGTCACGGTCACGGTGATCATTTATGAAGATAGTGTCTTCTAAGCATGGTACTTCTTGGCATATCTCTTAACACAATTACTATGATTCGGATCTTACGGCAAATCATTTGATTGGCATCTTGCGAAACAAAAAATGAGCAAAATAATCGATATTGAATTATTAGTAATTGCAGTGACCTTTTTCCCTGGAAAACGCAAGTAAATCGAGAGCAGATTTTTAATTAAAAGAGCCGAATACCAATAAATATAAGCCATTGCGTTAGCCCAATCAATTAAATTAAATGAAAGAGAACTAGTTTAGTAATTCTCGGTATTTACATTTATCGAATTTACGAACTTGGTTGCCGATACAATGTTGCAGAATTGCCTAGTTAATGGTGCTGGCGGTGCTGCGTACGATATTGAACATACTTAATTTTAACATTACAAGCTCGGATCCAAAAACAAGCAATAAAGACATATTATTCACCTTGAGTTTACAGATGAAATAACATTAATTGATAAATTAAAATGACGAGTGGATCTATCGAGTGGTTGTTATTTTAATCTGTCAATTAATGGGTAGGTATACGTTTAACCATGGTTTAACCCCACTTTCTCCGCATGATAGAACGTTATTTGGTCTTACAAAAAATACAGAAAATCTAGATTCATTACAAACACAATAAAATAAATGTCGTGATAGTATGAATAATAAAATAATGTGCAGAATATGAAATATCTACGGATGATTTTAATTCTCTACTGAATTGGATACGTGTGCTCATTATTTTAATGACAGCCACTCATTTTTGCTCCAAGCAAATGAAAACGATTGATCGGAAGTACTGATACTTTATAAGGTATATGTTTCAATGTTTCATAAGAGTTTTGTTTATAAAGCCTAAGTACGTGACTTGACTACACACATTAGTTTTTAAATGGTTAATATTACCCATTTAAATGTACGAAGTGAATGGGTACCAGATGCATAGCATTGTTGTGAATTTTATAGGCTATATACAAATATACATAGAGTTGCAGGCCTACAGTTTAAAAAAAAACGTATAGGGCATACGTGCTTTTCGCGTTTGTTATTTATACGGTAGACGAAGATAACTTGCATTTTAGATAAAATAGGCCAAAATCCTACTGTAATCTTGCAAATGATAAAATAGAAATACGCAATGTATAATAGAATTTTCAACTGGAATTAAAACCAATGCCTGTCGGGTTAAAGAACGCGCCTAAAGATTCACGACTTGACTTGACTTTCAAGCTACTTGACTTGAAATCAAGCCAACCAAGTTCAGGTCAAGTAGTTATATTTCAAGTACTTAGTTCTTGAGGAATACTTGAATTTTCAAGACTACTTGATCTTTCATTAATAATATAATATTGTCAAGAAATGATAATAAAAACCTTGTAATAAAGCCTTTTAGTGGAGTGGATCTGGGTTTCAAAGACAGAACTCAAATTCAAAAGTTTTTTTTCTCAATATATTAGGTTGTCCCCCCCCATCATTTTAGCATGGTTTGTGCAGACCGTGGCAATTAAGGGGGGGAGTGGGAAACGATCAATTAAAAGCATGGGAAAATCGTTTTTAATGCATATCTCGGCGATTTTTGACTTTACAACAAAAAGATGCTACAAAAAAATGAAGAGCACGACAAAATACACATGCTCATTGCTCAGCTAAGCGAAATCGGATAATTAGTTCGCGAGATATAGTGAATCGTAGTTGCGAAAGTAAGAAAAATAAAATTTATTTTTCATCGGGGAGGAGTGGAGTTGAGGCTCAACTTCTTTTTGTGGGAGAGCCACTAAGAAGGAATTACGAAGCCGCAGACTGGGGATGAAGGGATAATTAGGAGGGGGGAGAGAGGGGTAAAACGAAAATTTTTAAAATGCCCTTAACTTCTCCGAGTATTGACCGATCTTAAAAAATCGAACGGCTTATTCTTCGTTTCTCCATACGCTATACGATGGCATTAACGAATATTTTTTTGTTGCACAAAAACGCCTAGCGCGCAAAAAAACGATTTGCCCGTTTTTTCAAACAGTGTTTCCAGTATAAGGGAAGGGGGTGCGGGAAATATTTTTTACCAGTCGGAAACACCGTTTGAAAATACAGGCAAACCGTCTTTTGTCCGCTAGGCATTTGTTTGCAACAAAAAAATATTCGCTAATGGCGTCGTATAGCGTATAAAGAAACGAAGAATAAGCCGTTCGACTTTTTAAGATCGGTCAATATTCAGAGAAGTTATGAACATTTTAAACACTTTCGTTTTCCCCCTCTCCCCCCGTCCGTCCGTAATTATCCCATCACCCCCAGCTTGTGGGCTCGTAATTCCTTCATAATAGCTCTTCAACGAAAGAAAATTGAGCCTCCAACTCCACGCCCTCCCCCCCGATGAAATTCAATTTGATTTTTCTTATTTAGCAACTAAGATTTGCGATATCTCGGGAAATAATTATCCGATTTCGCTTAACTTTAAATGAGCGTGTGTGCTTTGTCGTACTCATAATTTTTTATTACAACTTTTTTTTTGTAGTCAAAAACCGCCGAGATATGAACTAAAAACAATTTTCCCATGCTTTTAATTGATCGTTCCCCCCTCCCCCCATGGACACGGTCTGCACAAACCATGCCAAAATAATGGTTTGATAACACCCGATTTGATAGGTTGGGAAAACATTTATTAAATTTCAGATATCTGTTTTTGACCCATATTTCTTTCCAGATCCACTCCACTATTCATTTCAACAAAAAAATCTTACAATTTTTAAGAATATAAAAGTACTATAATCTATCATGTATATCGTCAGTCTGTCTGTCAGGAAGAGATAGGGAATTTGTATTGAGTGAAATACACTTACTGTATTTACTCTATGGTAATACACTGCGAAAACTGTGAAGTGGCTTCAAATAAAGCATCTACACTGAAAGAAAGTATTATCTACCTGACCCCTTACTAAAATCTAGCTGGTTGTTATGTATTCCTTTGACATCTGGCAGTCGTATTTCGAGCATGCGCTCTAAAAATTAGAACCTCAGCTGTCGCTACTCGTCAGTTTGTAGTACTCTGTTGATACCTTAAACAACCAGATCTGCCAAACTTTACTAATTTTCTCGTTATTTAAACCTTAACACACATGTCTTGTTTAATTGCGTAATATAGGTAGTATTTTGTAGTTCATGGCTATTAGGATTCAAAAACTAAACCTGTTACCAAAAATCCCGGTTTTGCTTAATGAACGAATTGTTGTATTTTGTATTTATTTTAAGGTCATTCTTGAAATATAGGAGTCATTTCAATAGTCGGCGATTAATCATATAAAAACTCTTGATAATAGCATGGGGATACTCAAGATACCGTAATACAGAAAACACAGCGTTGCACATTCTTATGATCGTTTATTCATATTCACAATACTTCATATGACATATTAATTTGTGTTACTTGATTTTTACTTCTCCATTAATCTCAAGCACCCAGGACGGCTCCAAGGCCTCCTTATTACAAAACTTGGCACAGATTCGGCTCTGATCTCGAGTAGGTGGAAGTGTCTAGTGTTACGGTGCGGTGATGCCCCTAGGGCACATACAACTAACTGTAAGACAGTAACACGACAATATAGGCAGCTTTATACGTCCAGTCCGGTATACCTACCAGACAATAGGGCACCGATATTCTTAATTAATTATTTATGTTGTGTTGCTACTGATTAACATATAAATGGTGAATTGAAATGAATAGGTATAATCGTATAATATCTAATGGTATGCGTGTGAGAAGTAATTAAATGGATATACTTACTATACCTCATATGAAAATTACCATAAACGTCAAATTTCACAAACAGGTTGTGAATTTGATTTATTTAAAATTTTCCTTATGCGTATTAATATCTACTATAGTCCAAGAGCTCATGACCCCTGTTCCATAAAGTGTTTAATTCAGGTAGAATTTTACACAATAGTATCTTTAGGTAAGATGTGGATATAATAGAGTGTTTGCCTGACATACCTGGGTATGCTAGGTATTGCCCATGTAAGAATGGTATAACAGAATATTTTCCAAAAAAAGTTTTTCATTCAGAAGCCAAGTACTTACTATTCGAAAGTTAAGTTGGTTTTGAGTAAAAGATAAATATGATATGCATATATGTATTATAATAAAACCAGTTTTGTGTAATTTTTATATTTAAAACTCCATCATTTTGTGTTTACCTAATGTCATTGTCAATTTATATTACCAGTTTGATTTAAATTAGGTATTACCTAATTTAAATGCAACGTTCCACGTTGCATAGCAACGATTTCTTCTGCTTAGGCAGAAAAAGTGTACTTTTAACATTGGAAATGTTTATGTTTATGCATGAGTATATGGGGGCCAAGTTAGAAGTTTTCGTTCAAGGCCAAAAGACAGCGGTGTCGCGATCGAGTGACGCAATACATATAGATATCGAAGCATTCGGCCTTCTAGTGGCGTGAAGAGTACTGGGTAGTGGGGAGTATTCGGTGCAGCTATATTTGGAGAGGTGGCGCATTGCTAGTAGTGATGGGAATAATCGGGATATTTTCATAATCATAATTTTCATAAATTTAATAATTCGAGTGTAAACGAATGCCCAACGATAATTAAAATAAAAGAACAAGTATCGGCTGCAAACGTATATTCTAAACTAAGTAACAATCGAAACTGTCTCGCCCTGAAGGCAATTAAATACGTCTACCACAATCTCGATAACATAAACAATAAACATATCGCTCAGCCGGAACGGTCCTATACTAAGAGACTTGATACAGGGCGTTAGCGTTTACACGAGATATATATTCGAATTTATTTAGGATGAACTTATAAAAATTCGTCAAAAATTACAAAATCTGAAAATTCGGTATGAGTAAAGTTTGTACTTTTTGATCACCACGTATAAAATTTTACATTGTCGAGAAAATGTTATTGTTTATAAAAGTTTTTACTTGCCCAAAAAATAATAATGTGGTCAACAAAAATCATATTTTTATACAGGGTGGTCACAAATTACAAAATCTCAAGAAATGTTTAGTTTTCGGGAAAAGTAATGTCGACAAAAATTATTTTTATAATACGGAGTGGTCAAAAATTACAAAATCTTAAAATTCGGTAACTACACTTAACCATCCTGTATATACAACACAATTTTTGACAAAGCCATCACTATTTTTAGGCAAACAAAAACTTTTTTAAAGAATAGAATTCATTCGAAAACAAAAAAAAATGAGACTAATTTTTGACCACCCCATGCAAGATAACCCGTTTAACACGACAAGACCTTCAGGGTTAAACGATCAAAGAAATCGTAACATAACTGCTTTTTATTTTTATTTAATTCACTTGAGAAAATTTTACCATTTGTGTTTGGTATTTTCAATATGCCTGCGATACTTGCGTAATATGCAAGATCTGTGATTTTTTTTAAGTTTAACTAGAAATTCAATATAAGTTGGTTATTTAAAGATTATGTTTATTATTTCTTGCTACATACCTAACTCGTAAATTGAGATGTGTATTATATTAGTAATACTTAAGTTTTTCAAAAATAAAATGCTAAAGAATTATGTTTATAGACCTATCCAGTCAGAGCAAGCTAACGTGTTAATCTAAATTTATAAAATGCCAGGGACCCAATCGTACCCCAAACATTAGTAATAAACACGTAATAAACACTTAATAAACATAAGCATGCTAAAGCCAATCTGGAAATTGCCACAAGCATGCACGCGCACGAGAGTATTTGACGTATTCGAAACAACTCAAAAGGATCGGTATATTATGTTTCATATATTTTGTTATCATTTCCAATGTCTCCGATAGTTGCAAGGATTGCGAAATCTGTGAATTTTTCTCACTAGGCATTAAAAATACAACATTTAAGCCCGTCAAGTGTCAAGAAGAAGGTGCATTTAATGTCACTTGGAGAAAAAGGATATTTTACGACCCGGGAATATACTTACAGTGCCCGCTATAAAGTTTGACCATATGGGATTTTTTGAAATATTAGGTTGATAAAAAATTTTTTGACAATCACTTCTGCTTCAAAAATAACTTAATATGCGACAATTCAAAGTTGACAGCTAACATTGGCAACTGTCAAATTTGTGATTTTCCAAAAAAAATCTTTAGAAAATGGTCGTAATTGTTCATATTTCGAAAAATGTCACTGAGAAATTATGTTCCTAATGGCGATTTTGAGCGAAACATTTTGATTTTCAGAAAAATTTATATCGAAACTGATCTGAGAACATTTAAAACTCTTCAAAGCAGCATCAAGTCTGCCAATGCAATGCATAATGTGCTAATAATATTAATAAGTGTCATTGGGTTTTAAAATTATTGATATTCTTAATTGAAAAAAAGGTACTGCTGCATTATTTTTTTAAAAAGTTACCCATTATTTTTTTAAACTTTATTTTGTTAGTATAAAAATGGTTTTAATTACAATTTGGCTATCTTAACACGAAACTGCTATAATATACTATAATCAGTAATAGCCATGGAATGCCGTTGCATAAACCTTATACATTTCTGTGTGCCTTTATTTGTGTGCTTTTATTTTCCATGCATTTTTCAGTCCCACGGTTAAATTCCCTGGCAGAATTTAGTAAGAACTGCCTAGGAATATTTCTAGGTACATATTTCTGTTATAACATTTTTTAAATGACCCACATTTTAACAAGGCATATTTTGTACACTTGTTCATTCAAATATCTCCAAAAGGAAAAATCAATTATGATCAAATCTGGGTAACACGGTGGCCAAGGAAATTCTGAAAACCTCCCGATCCATATGGTGCCAAATTTATGTCGGACACTGTATGCCATTTACAATACACTTGTTATGAAATGATATCGTGACTGTCTCGATAACACTCTATTAAGTAAATATTTAATACATCGCGTTAATTAATGTGATCATAGCGAATGCAAATATTTAAAGCAAATAAAAAATTAATGTAGTCAGTTATATGACATTTATTGTGTATTATTATTTTCAGTAAACAGTTGCCGTAGATTAAAAGCCCACTTCAAATCTAATAAAATATTTCACAATATTTTATACTCGACCCACTATTTGCATGTATGGATTCTGGTAAATTTTTAAATGCTTCTTCCCTTTATAACACTCCAATCAGTCCAAATATAGCTTAATTGCCTTGGCTTATTTAATTAATATCTGATTAGGTAACAATAATTAACTCGTCCTCGTAACCAAAGAATATATTATATGGGTCAAAATCACTGTAACATCCTAAAAATAACTATAAATATCAAATAAATAAGAACGAACTACAAAATTTAAAGATATGAATATAAGTTCATTGTATACCTGTACCTATCCACTATTATCTTCCATTTATTTCATCCTTCTAAAGGTACTAATGGATATGAATGGATATGAATATACTACGTTACAATCTACGAAATCCCAATGATTATTTTGCAAACATTGTTAACAGGACAGACAAAATATCGCAATCTAGGGAAAATCTAGGGAAAATAATGCCTTATTTCTCCAAATTTTTAATAAAACGCCCAACTAAAAAATATATTAATGGATATATTAATAAATATATCAATGGTTATATAATGGATTAGTTCGGTGAATAACAACAAGATAATATTGATGTTGTTATATGAAAATATTTATTCTTATCTGTGTACCCGTAAAGTAATATTTAAAAATATCAATGTTTAAATGTAGATATTGATATACCTACATGATTAAACCGACCAGAGCGTGACGCGTGATGGCGTCGACGTGATACGTGACGAGAAGTTTTCACTTCAAATGTCGAGTGGAGCCGAATAAACCCGATTCAGCCTCATCGACCCGAGCGTGACTAAGTTCACTCCCCAGTCTAAATGCGCCTAAAGAAGTTTTCACTCAAAAATTCGTAAATGTAAACCAAAACAGTTTTTGCCGTAATAGCGAGCTCAATAATTCTTTATTGAGCTCGCTCCAAAAAATTAAATTAGACACTTAGGTATTCGACACTTAAGGTATTAAAATTATCTTTCGACTGACGTACATTAAGTTATAGGTTAGTACATAGAGAAAAACGGAAAAAACTTTTAAAAAAATTGTTAATTAGTTTTTAAATACAATATTATTATACTGTATATTAATAATTATATTGTATAAATAATAATAATTTAATATACAATATTATTACTTGTTAATTAGTTTTTATAATACAAATTTGTTACTTGGTAAAAATATAACTTCTCGCTAGCTAAAAAATGCAGTTTTTTAGTTGCAAACATTTTAAAACTTTTCCTGAAATACGTTTTTGCAAATACGTTCTTCTAAAAATAATGCTCTTGGTCGGGGAATTATCATAGAGTATATAAAAGCTCAAAATCTGCCTTAATTAACATGTGCAAATAAATAAAAGTTGATTTTAATTTTCGATGTTTATAATTGAACCCAAAAACCTTGCCGATTTTGAGGTTAGATACCTCCTTAGATTGTCTTTTTCTGCATGACCATATTTTGTACCCTGTTAACAATTTTAACAAGGGTTTATATAGATTGTTGGACTATATAGGCATATCATATTTTTTCATCTGAAGAAAACGATCCAAAATCAAACAAAATGAAGCTGCACTGTCTGTAGATTGGAAACATGTCATTGAAAATGAAAAATATCATCTGAAAACACATTAGAAACATGTTTCCACGTTAGAAATATTAAAGAAAATCTCTTCTGACGCCTGTGAAGACGTTCACTATTAATTTTGTTTTTATTACTCCATGACACCGCATGTAGGCATTTCAATTAGCGCGTGTTCTTATTCCTCTTACATAATGATGATCATGCTCACATCCGTTTTACGGTCGAAATAAATTATAGAACTATCACCTATGCCCACCGGCTGCTCAAGTGCGAAATTGCTCCTATATACAGATGCTCATAAGAACCCATTTTATTCTCTTGGCCTTCAACTTTACTAATTCGGTCGTGTAGAAGCATATTATATTAGTATTAATTTAGTTAATAGCTTTGCCCACGATCCGTTTTTCGATTGTGTG
>CAXKVY010012465.1:0-15315 GCA_964058915.1 Tetropium fuscum | reverse complement strand
CATTTTTCCGTTTTAAAGTTTATTTTTCACGGCTACTTAGCTGTTTTGTACATATTATTTTTGTTTCTTGTAGGAAATATGGCTACTGGCAAACCACCCACTGAAAAATGGTAACGCGCTGAAAGCAATACTTCATGAGTGGTGTGGAAACTTGCATTCAATATCAGCTGTAGTGTTGAAAATCTACATATAAAAACCTACTACTTTAACCCCCTGTAAGTAGTTTAACCCCTTGTAAGTAGGTACCTATTGTTCATTGACTTTATTTTTATGTAGGTACTTACCATCCTAGATCACCTTCTACTTTCACCCCCCTAAGAAAAAATAAATGTCTACGCCAATGAAAAACATTGTGTAGGTCAGGGTTGCCGGTCGTTGAACTATACATACGCCGTATATTGTACGCCGTATATACGCAAATTTTTGTGAAGCTCTAAGTTCTATTAGTTACATTGTTTAGTATTTTAAATTTATTTCCCTGAAATTGCAAAACAAGAAAGAAGCAACTGTGATTGCATAATATGATTATGTTTATTATAAGATGTTGTTAATGTGAAACGAAATTTTAAAACCTATCTATCACTATCCTGCGAAAAACCGACTTAATTTAAATCTAATTACATGGGATCAGGTCCTCTGAAACAATATGCCTTAAAATTTAGATTCTTTATTACCTTCTTGTAAAATGTGTTAATCTTTTTTTTATATGTACTTGCACAAAACTTGTCACTTTCGATTACACTTATACGCGAACTAGTGAACTGCTACTGGGTCTGGTGGTGGTGTCATCTAGCGGGATATCGCTGCACTGTCCCTGGAATGCTGACTGCCTTCGCTAGTATCCATTCTGCGCCTTGGGATTTATCTACCCTCAAATTTTTCTTACTTGCTGCTGGGCTGTAGTTTTCTATCTGCTATCACTTGATAATCACAATGGAAGTTTGTTTCCTTTTCTTGTTGGTATATCAATTGCAATTTTTCTCCACTTCACTTCAGAGTACAATCTTTTGCCCGATTTAAAACGGTGTTAATCTACCTGAGCCTACCTTTAAAAAATACTTTTTAATCATGGCACGCCTTGATATAATAATATAAAATTATATGATGATTATAACTGGTGATGTGAATTCTTAATTTCGAGCTATTTCTTACTGCTTATGACGGTCAGGACAGGTAACGTGAAATTCTGTCAACATCTAAAGGCGACGTTACACGGCGTGGGGAGTGCCACGCCTGGAGTGAAAACTGTCGCGCCACACGCCGTATAATTGTGCTGGCGTGGCGTGGCGTGGCATGGCGTGCTGGGTCCCGTCGATTGGCGGTAAACTTCGCACACTTCAAAGCCGCGCAGCGCGCGAAGTGGACTGGCATGCGTATACAGTTACACGGCGCGGAGTCTTCGCCCGTAAATTTTAAAAATTAGTCAAATTCAGTAGATATTTAGCTAAGCAAGTGACGTCAGACGAAGCAATATCAGAATATTTTTTCTATATATTTCGGTATGATTTCGGTATGATTATTTTGAAAAATATGAATTGATGATTTATTTAGTGCAATACTCTACCCTAAGCTTCATATATTCTGATTCGCTTCTTCACACATCTGCCAACAGCACTTCTATTTTGATGTCATTACTGAATTTCTCAGCATGTTTCTTTTATGCATATAATAATTCCTTAGTCTTCGTTTTCTGATTCTGTCTTAATGTCCCTATGTGTGAAATCAGGAAATATCAAGGAAATATCAATATCACACGAATCCTATATTTTGCGTTTCATATCCCCACTACGGACTGACCTACTTTATAACTTTATTGGCTAATAAGTACAAAAAATACGAAGATTTATAAGGTCTTTAGAATCCAGGTAAATTGATGTCCGTCCTCCATTGTCGACACCCATTACTGCAATATGCATGTGTGTTGTGTGGTAATAGAAAATCGGCTGCCTCGTCTTCGTCGGCTACAAAATATATTTTTACTCTGGAGAGAGTACAGTGTACTACAGCGCTTTCGGTATATAACCTTGACAGATGATGATGATAATGACTAATGACGTATACAATTTAAATATCTGCTAAATATTGGAGCCGCGTCGAATCGATCCGTTTGGTTTTTAGTTTGTATTGTATTGTATAGGTACATCAGGATCGCCCAGATATCCTGTTTAATTAAGACCCGTGGTTTACTTACACAGACGCGTAAGTTTTCTTCATTGACTTTTTATTTGTGTAAATTTATACTTAATGACATAATAGATACAGTGAATTTTGTGCCGTGATTATTTGTCTCACAAAAATTATCGCATCACCGAAAATGTTGCATAAGTTTGAAGGTGTTTATCTTTATTAGTTTAGTGTGTAGATGATAGATGATATACCTAGATTTTAGATATAGATACAGGTGTTATCTTGTAGGTAAATTCATGACAAAGGCAAGTTATATATTGTATACATATATACTGACTTTGTAGGTATTTTAAACAGTCGTTAGGTAGAGATTACTACTGCCCTTGTCAACAGGTAATACAACTAAATATTTATATATCATTTGACTCACACTATGTTTTCGCGCTACTAGTAGTAGTAGCGCTACTAGTAGTAATAAATAATGTATTACATATTGAAATATATGAGAAAAATTAAGATTTTTGTTTGGAATTGTAGAATTCCTTGGCTTGTAGGCTTCCATTATGTGTGCCTTGAGTATATTTCAGTTATAAAAAAAATATTTTACACGTATTTTGCAAATTTTTATTAGATAATTGTTGACGATAATTATGACGATATTAATTTTCGTTAATAAATTACCTACTACAACAAGTTACCTCTTATGTATATGTATTTTATATGTATTTGTAATATTGGGAGTGCGATCATAATGTAATGATATAATTTATAATTTTTTCAGTAACAATGACCATCGACTTCTACTACAGTCCCGCTAGTGCTCCCTGTAGGGCCGTCCATCTAGCCGCCAAAGTTATAGGTGTAGATTTGAATTTTAAACATCTGAACATACCAGAGGGCGAAAATCGTACTCCGGAGTTCCTAAAAGTAAGACATTTTGTGTATGAGTATTGGTACGTACCTAGTCTAGAAGAAGCTTGTATTACGACAAAGTCGCTCGAGTTAATAATGACAATTAATTGCGAGTTGAATACTATACTTTGTCATTATATCATTTTTTATCTTCAACGACTTGTTTTTTAGTTCTTAATGCGTTTTTGGGTAAAATATCACGATAAATAAGTTCTTATGTAAAACGTTAATACTATCAATTGGCTCGCGTTGGCGTTCATATAGCCACCTTGGTTCTTGTTCTCAGTACAAATACTCGGGATGTTCTGAGTGTTACGTTACAATGGCAACATATGTAAATGTAATATGTAATTTTAGTTAGAATCGGAATTTATCTGACAAACTAATTTCAAACGCTTCAAACTTCAAACTTAAATTAGAATTAATAACATAAAGAAACGCACGATGCAAGACTTTCAAATCAAGATGTAAAACTAAGCAAATACTTTGACGTCACGCGTCAATTAATATAGCGACTCTGACGTGAAACGTATTTTTTATTAATAAAAGCCGGGCATAACATAAAACCCGGTTTTGAAATGTGTAGGTAGTTATAAAGGGGTTACAACCCAATTCCACCGTTATAAAACCGTTGACGCGTGTAAGATTAGGGTAAGATTAAAGTATCATTGTAAGATTATGTAATCCTATTTTATAAATTTATGGAATGAAAAAAATAAATTTATAATATACCTTTTCATAATTATTGTTTATTTTTAAATAGCTACCATGTCACTTACTTGTTAATTAGATTTGTTAGATTTGTTTATTTTCTACTTAGCGAGGTGCCAGATTATTTTATTTTATATAGTTCTGTACCTACCTACACCTATATACTGATCATCATGTTTCTCTATGTGTTAAATTGTTCATGTAAATAATTATTATGTAAATATTATAATTATTAATAGACCAGGCCCAAGAATTTTCAGGCGGGCTGCCGTCTTCTTGGCCTGTTTGTCAGCTTCCTTATTGCCGTTGCATTGTGAGTGTCCTTTGTAAAAATGTAGACATTTTTTGAATATATGACGCTATCATAGTATTTACCTATTTCAGATTAATCCACAGCACTCGATACCAACCATTGTTGATGATGGATTCTCCCTTTGGGAAAGTAGAGCAATTATGACGTACTTACAAAACAAATATGGCAAGGACGACTCTCTTTATCCGAGAGATCCAGAGAAACGTGCGGTTGTCGACAAAATGCTCTATTTTGACATGGGCACCTTGTACGCTCGAAGCTATGAATGCTATGTGAGTATTGTGGATATTATTTGAAAATTACTGCCATATCAGACATCCAGGTCCATATTTCCCAATAGGCTGAGAAGGCTGGAGCCTAGGGCGGCAGATTTTAAGGAGCGGCAAAATTATATTTCTATAATGCACGACACACTAAGAAACAGAAAAAAGAAAATTTTATTTTATTTTAAATTAAATAGTACAAGTGAAAGTACGTCCAAGGATAATGCCATGCCCGGGACCAGCCAGACAGCCACGCGCAGTAAGTTCAACGGAAATTGAAAGCCAAGTAAATTGACAGCTCCCAATAGGCTGAGCATGCTGCAGCCTAGGGCGGCAGATTTTAAGGGGCGGCAAAACTATATTTCTATAATGCACGACACACTAAGAAACAGAAAAAAGAAAATTTTATTTTATTTTAAATTAAATAGTACAAGTGAAAGTACGTCCAAGGATAATGCCATGCCCGGGACCAGCCAGACAGCCACGCGCAGTAAGTTAAACGGAAATTGAAAGCGAAGTAAATTGATAGCTCTTTACGCTGAGAGGCGTATTATCTCTCATTGGGTTTTTCAGTAGACCAAATGGTCTTCGAAATAGTTGGAAATAAATAGGATGTTGAATTTTCGTAAATAGTTTTGTTGTCTCTCTTCGAGACTTTTTAATTTGCCTGGGGGTAAAAATGAAAAACCCACTACAATATTTTGTTATACCAATGTAATAATGTTATGGGCGATGTATTTTAAATCATTTGTTTTCCCTAAATTCCTGGAAATCGGTTATACTTGACAACGCCGTTAAAATGCGATAGCAGGAGAGAAGGGATCGATATAATGAGGGTTTTTGCTCGGGTTTTTATGTCTCATATTTCGATGTTAAAAACTATACTCTCTACTCATATATGATGGTTAGTGTCAACAAGTGCCATTCTACCGAATTTCTCTTAGCCTTTATCGAAAATTATGATTTGGGGCTCATACGAAAGTTATAAACAATTTAGTTAATAAAAGGAGCGGGGTTTCGTTTTCTGCAAATATCTCAAAAACTATAGCAGATATCGGAAATCGAAAAAAAGATCTTTAAAGAGCAGGAAAATTCCTTAAAAAAGGACTGTCGGAATTCTACCATAAATATTTATAATTTTAATTTAAAGGTGAAAGTATTTTCTCATGTTATTTTCTCAAGTTTTAAATTAACATAAAAACTCTGATAATTGTCAAACTGAAAACCTTAGATTTTCTTCACTTCTCGCCGCTATTCTTGAAAGGCTTTAGAGAAGATCCCAATTGAAAAAATTCAAAAAATATTGTTTCCCAGTTTGTTATTAACAATCGAAAGATTTAAAAAATGGAAAACGCAAATAAAGCAATGAATAAAATTTGATCGTTTTCTTATTATTAAAAGCTACATCAAATTAGTTTTTACAATTTTTTACACCTATTGTTTAAATAATTATTATAAACAACAGCTTTGTTTATAAGATAATCGAAATATATTTTTTTGTCGTCATCCATTTATCATGATTTTTGAGAAAGAAGTCGTTTCTTTAAAAAAACTAATGCCTAAAAGCGCATTTGTTAAATAACATTTTTTTGCTAAATTATTATTATTAAGGAACCATTTTTTACATCCGATTCTACTACTCTTTCATACTGAAGAAAACATTAATTTTTATATTTTATTTGTTTATTAGTATAAACATTTTATTTGTATATTATTATTTTATTTGTATAAACAATTTGTTACAAACAAATTAATGTTCGTGTTATAATTTTGTTCAATGCTACAAAAAATAATAAAAACAACCATGCGTCGCATGTTACCTGAAATAATGTCTTTATTTTTTATATAATTTTAAGTATTTCTTGTATTTCTGTGTCACTTTATTTCATTTTTTTGGTTATTAATAACAAAGAGAAAAATCAAAATTTTTGTCCAACGTAAATCTTTTCCAAAACCTTTCAAGAATAGCTACAAGAAGTGAAAGGAATCTAAGGTTTTTAGTTTGACAATTATCAGGAATTATATAAGTATTTCTTCTATTTCTATGTGTCACTTTATTTCATTTTTTTTTATTGTTAATAACAAAGAGAAAAATTAAAATTTTTGTCCAACATAAATCTTTTCCAAAACCTTTCAAGAATAGCTACTAGAAGTGAAAGGAATCTAAGGTTTTTAGTTTGACAATTATCAGGGATTATATAAGTATTTCTTGTATTTCTATGTGTCACTTTATTTAATTTTTTTTTATTGTTAATAACGAAGAGAAAAATCAAATTTTTTGTCCAACGTAAATCTTTTCCAAAACCTTTCAAGAATAGCTACTAGAAGTGAAAGGAATCTAAGGTTTTTAGTTTGACAATTATCAGGAATTATATAAGTATTTCTTGTATTTCTATGTGTCACTTTATTTCATTTTTTTTTATTGTTAATAACAAAGATAAAAATCAAAATTTTTGTCCAACATAAATCTTTTCCAAAACCTTTCAAGAATAGCTACTAGAAGTGAAAGGAATCTAAGGTTTTTAGTTTGACAATTATCAGGGATTATATAAGTATTTCTTGTATTTCTATGTGTCACTTTATTTCATTTTTTTTTTATTGTTAATAATGAAGAGAAAAATCAAATTTTTTGTCCAACGTAAATCTTTTACAAAACCTTTCAAGAATAGCTACAAGAAGTGAAAGGAATCTAAGGTTTTTAGTTTGACAATTATCAGGGATTTCATAACACTCGGAGTAGTTTCCAAAAACACCAAAACACTTTCACTTCGCTCGACGCGCGGTTCGCCAACCAAGTTGGCATCATCCGGAGACGATTAAAACTAATCTTAAACTACAAAATCTACTATATTTATACTATTTTCATGGTGACGTCACTAATGACATCACGGTGAAATTTACGCGTGACTAATCACGCTTCAATGATCGGTTGCTAAGCAACGCGTAAAGCGGGCTATACGGTATATACATCTTTGAGTAATGATGATTTGAACAACTAATTAGGAAGCGTAAATTTAAGGACACACTTCGTAATTCTACGACCTCTCAAAAGGATATAGAGACTCCAAAATATGTATCTATCCCCGTTTTACTCGTGGTTTGAGTAATGTTCATAATAAGGCTTCAAAAACGTGGGTAAAAACGCGATTCATTCGTCGAGTAATAAATTACAACAACTTTTAGACAATCCAAAGGATAAAATTGATCCAAATGAAAGGTCTGGGATTTACGAAATTAGTTGAAATGATTGTGATCGAAAATATGTTGGACAAACGAGACGATCAATTAACACCAGATTAAAAGAGCATATGGCTCATCTAAAATATGGAAGAACAGATAGTCTAGTGTTGCACAACATGCTTTTGACAATCATAGAATAGATATTAGTAATTTAAGATTAGTTAGAAATGTGACCAATAATAGACAGTTGGATGCATTTGAGAGCATATAAATTGTAAAATGTAAAAGTAGTATGAATAGCCACAATGGACCTAAACCGTATAGCCCGCTTTACGCGTTGCTTAGCAACCGATCATTGAAGCGTGATTAGTCACGCGTAAATTTCACCGTGATGTCATTAGTGACGTCACCATGAAAATAGTATAAATATAGTAGATTTTGTAGTTTAAGATTAGTTTTAATCGTCTCCGGATGATGCCAACAAAGGTTCCAGCCCTATCCAGTAGGGATTTCATGTTAATTTAAAATTTGAGAAAATAAGTGAATTAACAAGATATCATATATAATAACATATCTAATATTACATATCTAATATCTAATAACTAGATAACATATCTCATAAAAGAATTACGTTGACATATTTTTCCAATGGATTATCGTTAATTCAACTATCCAAGAGGTATGTGATTTTTTTTGCTTCTTAATATTCATATTTAATGGGTTTTTTGAGATATTTGCAAAAACGAAACCCACCCACTTTTTTTTATAATTTTTACCGGCCCCACTTCCAAAAAGTCAAAGTTTCTAGATGTCATTTTTAATCGAATGAGCCATAAATCATGATTTTCGGTCTAAAGGCTAAGAGAAATACATCAAAATAGCACTTGTTGACTAGATTAGATGTTAGGCATAATGCATATTGTTAAAACACTATTGAAAAATAGACGCTTTACTTTTAAAATTACGATAATCTCTCGCCAAACTACTTCATTATTTATGTTTTTATGTCTAAATTATTATATTATTAATTGTTATATTATATTATTAATTTTTTATATTATAAATATTATTGAATATCGATTTCATCATTGAGTAACGTATTTATGTTAAAATGCAATCTGTACCTATATTACGACATAATAATAGTTTATCACTAATGTTACAGAATAGAGATTCCCTTGCCGAGGGCATTATCGATCAAGAAAAAGTTGGAAATCTCAATAAGGTATTGGTATTCCTTGATACATTATTGAGTGATTCTGAATTTGTCGCTGGTGATAAACTTACCCTTGCTGATTTGAGCATCGCAGTTAATATGTCAAACTTTGAAGCTCTCAAACATGACATGACCCCTTACAAGAATATCACTAGATGGTTTGCAAAAGTTAAGAAAACCGCCCCAGGATATGAAGAGGCTAATGATCTTAGTACCCTTCGGGAAATGGTTGAGAAATACAGCAAGAAGTAGAAAATGTTTTTTAATAAATAATGTTGACCAATGATTACTAATGTGATATGATTAAAGTGTGCATCACTTTTACATCAACAACAGCAAAATTTTGATGTAAATTTGATTTAAGTAATAATTTAAGTAATATATAATATTTTATTTCTATGTAAGTATATTTAGAGAAAAATAAAAAATAAATAATCAATAAAGTGTTTTGGTGACTACCTTTGTCTTAATATGTTAATCTTTAAAACCCTTTGAGGTTACTGGTACTCACGAACAAACGAACACTACACTAAACTTTTTGGCCATCTGGCAGTGGAAAGCAGCACCTCGCACCTCTCGTGCAACTCTTACACCCTCGTTCTGAATGAAAGAATTAACAATTACTTACAGCGATTAATAGAATAGCAACTAATTATTCTTAGAACCATATAAAAACTTCTTTGGAACACTTACTTAGTGTAATCTTGATTATATCTTATTTTAGCCTTGATATTATAAATCTCCAGGTTACCTACCTAGGATTCACTTAATGCTGGTATTTTTAACCCGTACGCACTTTTATACGATGAGAAACAATTAAATTTTTACTAGCGATACTTAAATTACACACTTGTCTTATTCTAAAATACTAAATTTACAATGATTTTTAAGAGATACCAAATTACGTGGCTACTTTTTGTAATGCCATAACGTCTTTTCTCTTGGATAATGTTTGTAGGCAAGGAAGTCTGGTTTTTAAAAACAATACAATGCAACACATTTCAATCTACACATCACATGAGTTTATAATTTATGCTTTTAATAAATTTTAATAACAGATATTACTCAAACTTTATCACTACTCATATTTTCAATCTTTTACTTAGCAATTTGGGACTATTTTCTTTGCTATATTCTCAGTATCGTCTATCCAGATTCCAGCATCCATAGAGTTTTCCAGAGGAATGGAAAAGCATACAAAAGTATGAAACTACAGATAAATAAGTACCTTTTCAATAGACATTGATAATGTACTAGAAAAAGCTAAGGAAAACAATAATTATTGATTAGCAACGAAAAAGAAACGAGAACGTGGGTTAATCTGTCGCAAACATTTTAATTAAGTTATAGTTAGAGTTGGTTAAATTTAAATTTAAAAACTTACGGTTAGTGGAAAATAGATTGTGGAAAGCCTTAAAGGAAGTTTTATCCCAGAAGTTCCAGAATTGTTCCTGAGATATCCTGTATTTATTCAGTATCGTATATCCAGATTACAGCATCCATAGAGTTAACCTACAAAAGTATAAAACTAGAAAGAAATAAGTACCTTTTCCCCATAATAAAGCTAGCACACTCAAAAGTTAACGATTTCGTAATATTCGAATATAACATACTTTAAACAAATAGTAAGTACTTACCAGACAAAATTTCTTTCCACATTGAGCTCAATATATTAATCAAATTCACCAAATAAGATTTATAAACCATGATAGCTCCTAAATCAATAAATTTTGTTAAATAAACTGACATTTCTTCTACAGGATTAGTCTGAACACCCACAAAACAGTGGTTTGTATTAAGTTTAAGTTTGTATGTTTGTTGAATATACCGCAATTTAAAAGTGTAATATAATTATAATTAAATAAAACAAGGTACCTACAGCTGTTTCCATAAGAGTGTTCATTTTTATTAATTAATATTATAATCTCTTTTTGTGTGAAGGGAGTTTAAAAAACTTATTTCCAAAGGTTGATATGTTGACTGTGTTTTCGATTCTCTTTATTATATAATAAATGCATACTTACATCGTAAAGTTTTGTTTAAATGTGCGTGTATAAGGTGTATCAGCAATGTTCCTGAACCGATTACTAAGATAAGATCTTCATGCTACATTTGGAAGAAGATAAAGAGTTTAGCTAGGGTATTCAATATAATATTTTTTGATATATTTATATACACAAAATATTTAGGCATTCAACATAATAGGCAAAATTTTAATTCAATAAAAAATAAATATAATTGCTCTCACATCTAATCAAGCCATATTTGCCCAGAGAGTACTATGTCGTTCCCAAGGAACTCTATCCGACCTGTTAAGAAACCCAAAACCTTGGTCTAAACTTAACTCAGGGAGAGAGACGTTCAGGAGGATGTGGAAGTGGTTACAAGAACTAGAATTCCAAAGGATGTCTGACCTACGACTTGCAGGTTTGTTAAGCCATTTCCATATATTTTCTCCACCTACTTCTTTAACATTTTTGTTATTCAACCAAACCAAATTCAACCAGATGTCTATTAAGTCATCAAAATTTTGATGACTTATTATACTACTTCATATATATGATGACTTAATATATGTTCATACTTGTTCCTATCCTTATCTAATTTAACAGAAAGGTACTTCTTCCCTTTCATTCTGTTTAGTTTATTTTTATTACGTGTCCAAGACATAACATCAGTTGGTACAGTAAATATGAATGGCTATCAAGTAGCGAAATCAGAAATAAATTATTCAAGACTTACTTCAAGAAAAAGTTTATTGTTTTAAAATTCAGTAAAGTAAATTGACAAATTAGAGTTAAATAAAAAAAATTAAAATACGTCAAGGAAAATTAAAATTCGTTGAATCATTGATCGTAAATTCGACAAACTAGACTCGATAAACTACATTTATCCTTTTGGCTCTTTTTCTTCTCGGTTGTTCTTCAGCTTCTGCTTCCTTCATTAGTCTCTGATTCATTCTCCGGTTCCTCTAAACTATCGCTTTCACTTTGCGAAGTTTCTGATGGTTTATAACTATCTTCGCTGTCCTCATAATTTGAATTTGCCCTATGTAGAAGTTATAACTTTAATAGGTCTATCAGTTTTTGGGTCTTCTTGATTTTCTCTCTCATTTATAATTAAGTTTGACTCACTCTGTGATTTAATCCCTGACTCATTCAAAATATTGCATTTCCCTTTTGAAACTCTCACTGGCCCCACTGGATATTGATGCATTTCAGTTACTGAATATTCACCAATAGTTATTGCAACATCTAAGTTAAAATTAACAACGTTATGTTTGTTCACAGGCGAATTATTTTGAATCCTTTCGAAGGTATTATTTTCATCTGTAGCATGTGCATGACATATAGGTGGACTTTCAGTGTAAGAAATATCGTAACTAAAGAACAAGTGAAATATTAGGTTTCAAATAATAGCCCACCTTCCTGATGCTTCCTGATGACACAACACTAATAAACACACTACACCCCACACCGAACAGGTACAAATTGAACACAAGTCACAGCCTAGTAAGTTGTCAGTCATATGACAAATAATCGTGCAAAATACTCGTAAGTCAGAGTTATGAGGAATTGTGTTTAAATATCATTTACTCATAGTTGTAAGAGGTTTTGATAGATGTCGGTATCTACCACTTAATGTGAATTTAGACTTGTGAGCTTTTGCAGTTTAATAAATATCGATATTTGTAGAGATAATATGAAATAGGGAAAATAGGGGTTTTGTAGTTTAGCCATCGGTAGGTATACTACATCAAAATAAGGATTTAAGGTCGAGGATTTTAGATAGAAACGTCAGTCTTAATAAATATTGAATTTATCCGTTACTTTCCTAATGCACTGTATAATTCTTCATAATCACTAAAAAATAAGGTAGTTTTCACATATTGTAATAGGAATCTATCATATTATATCAATGAGTAAATATTTAATCGAATTCTTATATCAGTAAATTTTTAAGCATTATCTACATACATAAGCCTGATGATTTAAAAACAAAGATTTTCGACTATTTAACTACTTGATAACGTATATGCAATATATGAAAAGTCATCGAGGTGCTTAATTTTTAAGTTGTTATTGCACGAAGGGTCATTCTAAAAGGTTTAATGTGCATGACGTTCTGTTTATGGCTTATGGATATGACCTTACAAAAATAAAACAATATAGGCACTAATGATTCGGATTTAATGGTCACATCCCTATGGAACTGTTCACTCAAGATTTGAACTCGGCGAATTGGCAACTATATAAGACACTTTGAAGGCCATATATTATGATACCAAAAAAACGATACGAAGAAACAATTGGTATATATTTTAGATTAAAATTCAATAGTATTTCCAGAGATAAGAAGTGATATAGCGTTACTTAAACGCATAAATACAGTATTTATTGGTCGCTCCCAATCATTGGTGTACTTGTGATATTAATATTACGCGGTTATTAAAAGGTATGTAGACTATAATATCTCTCGGGTGTCAGTATCTAGGAATGATAGTACAAGTAAAATTAATGTCAAATGAATTATAATTCCTGCGTGATGCTTTTTCCGTATATAATAATTATTAAAAGACATAATTGCAGTATTGTAGTCAAATACAATACAAATTACTTCAGTGTACAGTCGCCGCCTACCAAAAGTGCACGACTTTCCGTTGCCGCAGGAATTTTTCTCATTTCTGGTTAATGTAAAGCGGGTTTTGTTCTAAAATTGTTCAGTGACCTGCAACAATGACGTGGAAATTGATAATTTGTTTATTGGGCAAAAGTTTGGTAAATAAAAATATTTCAAAAATTCATATTTTATAGCAAAACCGTTAGCTGCTAAGACACTTTCGAATTGCCTTGGCATCGACATAATTAATGACCTCATATCGTAACTGTCCACAAGTTCTTCCCAAGCATCTTCAACTACTTCCCAAAGCTGATTAGCGTTTTGAGGTATGAAACGTTGTTTATAAATATGTTTAGTTACGTGACCCCAAACGTTTTCGATAGGATTCAAGTCTGGACTTTATGCGGGCCAAGGTAAAAGATTGAATTTCATTGGAAACTTTACCAATGCCTATTCTTGCTGCTCTTTGTATTCTATGTTCCTGGTACCGTGTCTTTTTAATTTTAAATATGCGGCTTTTGCTAACATTCAAATCAGCGCAAAGTTCAAAGTCACAATCAAAGTTGTAAAATATGCCGTGCACTTTTGGGAGGCGGCGACTGTACATCCCAAATTTTAGAATTTTCTCTCATATATTGGGAACTCTAGATTTTCAAGATGGGAATTAAACTAGTAGGTAGAAAAGACGCGAGAACTAAATATTTGACGGAAAATAATTGTTCTGTACCTCTCCACGTTTACTATCGTCAGATACACTGTATAAATTATGGGAAAGGGTAAGATGCCGTTTACGAATTATTTAGAACTAGAAATTAATATGTTAATATTAAAAAAGGTAATGAATTAATCCCAACTATAATACAATAATAAAAAATGTATAAATTCATATGACAAACATTTTCTTATCAAGAGAAGGAATATTTTTAAATGATTTTTTGTAGCTTGACGTCGTATATTTGTCTGTCTGTCTGTCTGTCTGTCTGTCTGTCTGTCTGTCTGTCTGTCTGTCTGTCTGTCTGTCTGTCTGTCTGTCTGTCTGTCTGTCTGTCTGTCTGTCTGTCTGTCTGTCTGTCTGTCTGTCTGTCTGTCTGTCTGTCTGTCTGTCTGTCTGTCTGTCTGTCTGTCTGTCTGTCTGTCTGTCTGTCTGTCTGTCTGTCTGTCTGTCTGTCTGTCTGTCTGTCTGTCTGTCTGTCTGTCTGTCTGTCTGTCTGTCTGTCTGTCTGTCTGTCTGTCTGTCTGTCTGTCTGTCTGTCTGTCTGTCTGTCTGTCTGTCTGTCTGTCTGTCTGTCTGTCTGTCTGTCTGTCTGTCTGTCTGTCTGTCTGTCTGTCTGTCTGTCTGTCTGTCTGTCTGTCTGTCTGTCTGTCTGTCTGTCTGTCTGTCTGTCTGTCTGTCTGTCTGTCTGTCTGTCTGTCTGTCTGTCTGTCTGTCTGTCTGTCTGTCTGTCTGTCTGTCTGTCTGTCTGTCTGTCTGTCTGTCTGTCTGTCTGTCTGTCTGCCTGTCTGTCTGTCTGTCTGTCTGTCTGTCTGCCTGCCTGTCTGTCTGTCTGTCTGTCTGTGTGTCTGTCTGTCTGTCTGTCTGTCTGTCTGTCTGCCTACCTGTGTGTCTGTCTGCTCTGGTCTGTCTGTATGTATGACAATAAGAACCAACATAGGGAATGAAAATAAAGAGGATGACTAAAGGACAAAGAAGGGAAATATGTGCAAAGTGAAAGTGAATAGGAAAAGGGAATAAATGATAGAGACATAAAAAGTTAAAGGCTATGCACTAGTGAACGGTGTGGGAAAGGGCTGAAATTGAAAGAAATGAATAGGTAATGGAATGCGTGACTGAACTTTGGGATTGACAGGAATAAAAGACAAAAAAGAACTGATGGCTAATTTTTGGAGTACGGAGATGGTAAGGGTGACCTTGACCCCTTGACAGTATTTTGTTCAGATAGTTGGCAGGTATTATCGAACTAGCCTTAAGTCTC
>CAXKVY010012464.1:22500-25271 GCA_964058915.1 Tetropium fuscum | reverse complement strand
ATAAAATAAAGTAAATAAACAGCTAACGAAATATCAGAATATTTATGATGATATTAATGATTATGTAAAAATTGATTATTGAATATTATGAAATTATCCTCTGAAAATGTATCCGAAAAGAAATATGTCAAACCAAACAAACTAAATATGTTCAGAAAAATAAGATTGTAATTCATTTTCTGCTTCTACTTAAGAACTTCTTAGAATGTGTTTTAACCAAATATTGGAAAAATGTAAATATTTATTACAAGTTTTATTCCATTATGCTTCAAATGACACAATTTAAAAAATTATTTTGAAATATATAGATGCGAATTTGTTTTTTAAGTAGGTACTTTTCTATTTATATTTTACCATATTCTTATTATTTAGTTTAGCATTCTTGTATTGGATATGAAAATGTACTATTGCTTAAAAGGTACTATATAAGCTCAAATTGCTTATATTATCTTATACACGAATTGATGCTACTATAAATTATTTGGAATCTAATTCTAAGGACATTTTTGAAGGGAAAATGTTTCGTCTATTATGTCTGTAAACAATGAAAATAAAATATATAAGTACATTATGTATTTTGTCCATGGATGCGAATTTACCCCCATATGGAGCTAATATACCAATTTAGCTAATGTACTACTATATATCCGTATTCTTCAATTCCGTATGCCCTAGGTTATAATAGGTATGTAATGTTTTAATTTAGTATACCTACATGAAATAAGAACGATTTTTATTTTGACAGTCTTTAAAATCAGTGCACAATGAAAAAGTACTACGATGAAGCAAGTCCCCTACAATATACTTTCCCATGAGTTTGACATAGGTATCAAAAACACTAACCTCTCTGTGCTACGTAGCTACCAGCTAGGTTTGACATCGCCACAAAATCCTATTAAATTAAGACACATATTATTGATGTAATTCATGAAACACTTTCAATTCTGTTAAAATAGGAAAATTTTATACATGATCAATATCATGCATGGAGACAAAAACAGCCACACTTCTACGTCCTACCTGGTCTAAAAATAGCTACGTTTTCAGTTTTCTGCAGACAGGTATTGATCCTGGTGTAAAGGCACTCCCTAAACTAACTCCTCCGCCTGAAAACCCGCCTACAACTCCGCCCAGCCCGAAGTTCGATCGAACTCTCATAAGTTCACAAAAAGGTCACTAGTATTTTACTAGAATAATGTCCAACTCTCACACAGCTTAGCTCTGATACCTCCTCGAGATTACATAAAAAGACCTTCAAAAGTTTGGGACCACAAATAATCTTCTGGTCTAAACTTCATGATTTACTGATACAGTGGCTTAGGTTACTTTGTATTATTTTTTATAACTTTTATAGTAAATTAATAGATATATCTAGTATACATTTCGTCACAATAACATATCTTCATACATGCTTTCGTTATTTCTATATATTCTTTAAAATATCCATTTCTACGTCAACATTAAGTAGGTATATTACTGATATAGTGAGAAACTCAATAATTCTAATATTAATTTTTATCTAAAGCTAGATATAGAGCTATAGATACATACCTATAGGTATATGGGAAATAACCAACCATTACTTAAGTACAAGAAGGTAAGGTTTCTTCACAAATAACTATTTAACAATATTTTCTTTTGTTTGTTTTTGTAATCAATCAAGGTGATAAGTTATGCTATATACCTATACCATCTAAAAGAGCCTGTTTTCTAAGTGAGAGTTTATTTGTTTATTTTTTATATCTGAATTATGATAGATCATTTGCTAATTCTAATACAATCGCAATAATTAACTTAATAACTCTGATTTCCATCTTACTATGACTTATCTATGAGCTCTGGCTTTGAGATCTTCTTTCTTGATTCTTTTAGGATTAACCTGTAGTAGTGCTCGTAAGTATGTAAAAATCTGTAATAAAATTGTTTTATGATCTTGTTCATAAACTCATTAAGCTCAATAATATGGCTCTAGTTATAATTAATTACAGACCAAAATATTTAAATATTTTAAGGAGAAAATATTGCATACTTGTGTATGATAGGTCGCAACGGGTAATTATCACTTATAATCTTCGTAGAACTTGAATTATTTCCGAAAATTTCTTAGAGGTACGATTTTTTCGAAGTTTTTCTTAAAATATTCGGAACCGACAAAAAATTATCGGAGATTAATTCAAATTCGCGGGAGATATGATAATAAAATTTTATACCAAAAACTATTTTAAAATAGAATTCAATTAATGACAGTAGTAGGCTGTTGTTGCGGTTTGTTTGATGGTTTGGATGGTTTTAAACTAAGATGGCTCTGACTGGTATTTTGATGTTTTGCCTGACACGTGTCAAAGGCGTAGTAGACTTTTAACTCGAGGTTAAAAACAAAAAGAACATGTCGCGTTTTGAAAAAGACAGCCTAGAGATCACAAAAATGAGGTGGATAACCTAATTCTGTCTAATACGAAAAAATCAAAATCAACGATATGGAAATAATTTTTGGCATTTTCTGAAGAAATAAAATTCAAAATTGAAGAAAAAAAATCTGTAGTAGAACTGGCTACCATATTAGAGGATTGGGGATATGAAGAAAGGAAACTCAGAGGATTATAAGGAATCTGTTGTGAAGGTAGAGCATTATTTATTTTAATCCAAAGAATTTATGCTTTTTATAGGCAGTACTTAATTAAATTAAGACAGAGTTTGTTTCTATTTCAGATTGTGGAATTCAACGGCTAAGCAGCTACAAGAAATATGGTTTTCCAAATTTCAGCTTAAGT
>CAXKVY010012464.1:0-17500 GCA_964058915.1 Tetropium fuscum | reverse complement strand
ATAATAAGATCTGGTAATCCCAAAGACATGCATGTAGCTACCAACAGAATCCGTAGGGAACTACAATTGTCTTACTTTCAAAATCAGAAATTCCAGAAACCAATTATTCAGAATACAACCCAATTTACAAACCAAATAAGGAAACCGATCCCACAAAAACTTTGTTCGTATTGCAAACGTACGGGTCATTTAATAAATGAGTGCCGCGCAAGACAGCAATCGCAATCGCAAAATTTTGCTAGACCAAGTTTTCAAAATAATTCAAACCAAACCTCTCAACCGATACAAAGACCTAACTTCCAACCAAATCAATACAATCAAAATCCAAGACCTTTTCAACAAAACGTGCAACAAAATAGGCCTCCCATGAGACCAAATAATAATTTTAACCAACGACCCTCATTTGCTAATCAAACTTCAACATTTCAACCAAACCAAAATTTTAACAGATTTTCACAACAAAGAACCCATCATGTTAACTACGATTCGAACATCGATGATTATGAACCAAACATGTACGACAATCAAAGCGATTATCAACAAGATTTTTCAGAATATAATTACCCAAATGAAATTGATTATACAGCTAATCAATATGATTTCCAAGAAGACAATCACACTCAACCCGAACCAAACAAAAGCCGAAATTTTCAAGTTCCCCAATTTCAAGATCCCCCGGACCAAACAATAGACACGCTTACGAGTCAAGTACAAACAATGAATCTAGACGATTACAACCCCGATGTGAACTTCCCCGAACAAATATTTTTCTAAACCCGCTATTAACCGTAAACTCAAAAAATCTTTATTATATAAAGGACATCACAAATAAATTTAAAATTTTAATTGACTCTGGAGCTGGCTTAACTATTTTCAAACAAAAAACATGCGAAAATTATAAGCAAAGATCCCCGGAAAATGTTGTTATTCAAGGAATAACAAACCAAAAAATTATAATAAACGAATCAACACTTATTCCATTTCAAATTGGTAACCCACATAAAGTATACATACACAACTTGGATATAGAATTCGACGGACTTATAGGTTCCGACTTTCTAGAGCATTACAATTGTATAATTGATTTGAAAAACAAACAACTTATTACTGACTTTAAGACGATTCCACTTTTCAAAGTTACTGAAAATTCACTTCATGAATGTACAGATAATTTTGATATTGCTAACAATATTTCGTTAGAACCTCGTACAGAACAAATTGTTAAATTAAAATGTAACTTAGTAAATACTGACGCTATACTATTAGCGCAAGAAATAGACAGAGTAAGACTTCCAAATTCCATCGTAAGAATAAATCACAAAGGTGAATTTTTAACATCAGTTGTCAATGCAAACGCAATGCCGAAAAATGTAAATTTTTCCAAATTAAAATTCGAACCATTTCAAAATTCTAACCAAATATTAAATATTAATGATAGCAACCAGGATAATTTTATAAACGATAACTTTGAGCGTGAACAAATTATTTTAGACCAATTAAGATTAGAACATCTAAATCATGAAGAAAAAGATTTAATAACAGATTTATGTCTTAAATTTTCGGACATATTTTATTTAGAAGGTGATAAATTATCATTTACAAACGAAATTAAACACGCAATTGACACTAATCATGCTAAACCTGCCTATACAAAATCATATAGATACCCACAAATTCACAAAGAAGAGGTAAAAACACAAGTCTCAAAAATGTTAGACCAAGGTATAATTCGACATTCAATATCACCATGGTCCTCCCCAGTTTGGGTAGTCCCGAAAAAAATTGACGCTTCTGGAAAACAGAAATGGCGTGTAGTCATCGACTATCGAAAATTAAATGAGGTTACAATAGACGACAAATATCCCCTTCCGAACATTTCAGACTTACTTGATCAATTAGGGCGATGCCAATATTTCACTACTTTAGATTTAGCATCCGGTTTCCATCAAATTGAAATTGATCCTAAAGATATTCAGAAGACCGCTTTCACAGTCGAAAATGGACATTTTGAATTTGTACGTATGCCATTTGGATTAAAAAATGCTCCATCAACGTTTCAAAGAGTGATGGATAACATTTTATTGGGAATTCAAAATGAACGTTGTCTCGTTTACATGGACGACATCATTATTTATTCGCCAACAATCCATGACCACATTTCTAGGTTAAATGAAGTCTTTAAACGTCTTCAGAAAGCGAATCTTAAGATTCAACCTGACAAATGTGAATTCCTAAGAAAGGAAGTTGCGTATTTAGGACATGTTATAACTGAAAATGGAGTAAAATCGAATCCCGCGAAAATCGATTGTATTCAAAATTTCCCTGAACCGAAAAATCAAAAAGAAATCAAGTCATTTCTAGGACTTGCTGGTTATTACAGACGCTTTATTTCAAACTTCGCAAAAATCTCAAAACCAATGACTAAATTACTTCAAAAAGACATTTTATTTCATTTTGATACTCAATGCAAAAATTCGTTTAACGAATTGAAACAAGCTTTAATATCCTCTCCAATTTTAATTTACCCTAACTTCGACGAACCATTCTTACTAACAACAGACGCAAGTGCATACGCTATTGGCGCTGTACTTTCACAAGGACCCATAGGAAAAGACCTACCTATCGCTTATGCTTCTCGAACACTATGTAGTGCTGAATCTAAATACAGTACGATAGAACGTGAACTGTTAGCTATAGTATGGTCAGTAAAACACTTCAGACCGTATATTTTTGGCAGAAAGTTTAAACTAGTTACCGACCACCGACCTTTGACGTGGTTATTCTCAATCAAAGATCCAGGCAGCAGACTCGCTCGCTGGCGCTTGAAACTAGAAGAGTACGATTACGAAATAGTCTACAAACCCGGCAAAATCAATAAGAACGCCGATGCTCTTTCTAGAATAAAAATTAATCATTTTAAAGAATGTTCCAAATTAAATTTCAAAATATTAGCCGCAAACAATTCAGATGAAGACGAAACTATAGAAATCAATGACGAAGATGAACCTAATTCTGACGAAATAACGAAAGAACAAGTTTCAAATGAATTCGAAACTTTTGTTAACCTATACAAGACAAAATCCTTAATTAATTATTCAAAAATAAAATTTACAAATAAACAATTATTAGACCGAGACCATAAAAATATCATTACCTTTTTCAAACAAAATAAGTTAGAAGATCTTCATTATAAAATAATAGAAGATATATTTGAGGAAAATCCTGATTTTACAACCTATAAAGTTAACACAGTATCTAGCAAATCTGTGAGAAAAAGAAGGTATTTTATAGTCCCTTTGCCTTTCGACGGAGTAATAGAATGTTTATTCATCCTATTATACAAATTAAAAAACGAAATTGATCTCTCTCAAACCTTTCATGTAGAAAACAATTTAGATTTACCAATATTAGAAATGCTTTCATTTATTTTTGCCGAACAAGATTTAAAATTAGTTATTTGCCAAAATATCGTCAAAACACCGGACAAAGACGAAATTCCTATCATACTAGACCAACATCACTCAGGTAAAAATAATTTACACAGAGGTATAAATGAAACCATTAGACGTATTAAAGAAAAGTACAATTGGACTGGCTTAACCAAAGACGTAGAGAAATTTATCAAAATTTGCGAAATTTGTCAAAAATCAAAAGTGTGTCGTAAAAATCTCAGTAACCCATTAGTGATTACCGAAACACCAAAGACGCCTTTCGAACGTATAAACATAGACGTTTTCGAAGCACCAAATAGAAATTACGCACTGACCATCCGAGATGAGCTTACAAAATTTACTCAAGCTTATGCTCTTCAAGACAAAACAAGTAAATCAATAGTCAATACTTTATTGCTATACTTTCAACACTATGGTACACCCTTAAGGATTCACTGCGACTATGGCCGTGAATTTGACAATAGCCTACTCCGTGATTTATGTACCTTGTACGACGTCAAATTAACCATTTCAAGCGTTAGTCATCCTCAATCAAATGGATCACTAGAACGATTTCATGCCACTCTTACCGAAATGATAAGAGTACACCTCGCAGAAAACCCAGACGAACATCCTTTTAACATCCTCCCTTACGCTGTAATCTGTTACAACAATTCAGCAAACAAAACGCACGGATTTACACCGTTTGAGTTAATTTTTGGACACACATCCAGTAGACCCCCTGAGACATTGTACAACGAAAAAGACCTGATTACAAAATATATACGAGACCTCAATAACAGAATATCTCATTATTATAAAGTTGCCCGATCTCGAACCCAGACGCATAAAGAAAAAGCTAAAGTACGCTTCGATAAACATGTCCCCGAGAATCGTTACGAATTTCAAGTAGGAGACAAGGTTTACGTAAAAGAATCACAAATTAAAGATAAATTGCAAAACAAATTCAATGGTCCCTTTGAGATAATTCAAATATTTCAAAATTCTGCAATATTAGTTAATCTTGAAACCAAAAACAAAACAAAAGTAAATTTTGACAGAATGAAGCCTTACTACGAAAATTAATTTATTTTCAGGTTTCTTCTGCTGATCGGAACAGTAGCTTCACAATACACGATAATCCCAATTAATAACACCGTAGGAGTATACTATCACGAAGACACTAAGATTGACATTACTCACGACAAATGGACACTTTTGGTACATAAAAACATAACATCCATCAAATTAGCATTTGACAACAATGACAAGATCCTATCTCAAATCCTAAACATGTTTGATCCCGCTATCCATAATTTCAACGTTTTTCAAACAGAAGTAAAATCTCATATCAGCCTTTTAAACCAAATTTCAACCTCCATTGGATCCAAATTTAACGAAGTCTTTTATGACACCAAACGTTATAAACGCGGACTCATTAATGGTATAGGTTCTGTATTTAAATCACTTACTGGTAATCTTGACGCATCAGATGGAGAATATTACTCTAACTGTATAAATAAATTGAACAATGATGAACATCAACTAGAAAATTTAATTAAAAATCAAATTTCAGTCACAACTTCGGTCATCAAAAATTTTAACATCACTATCCAAAGGTTGCGTGTTGACGAAGAAACATTCAATAGAGACATTAAAGAAATAGAAAACTCTATTATCAGTATAAATGATAAAACTGATTCTATTTACATGAAATTAAAATTTCTAGGAATTTGTGAACAACTCATGGAAAGTTACTTGTACATTGAAGATAACTTAAATGACATTTTAAACTCCGTGACATTTGCACGTTTAAAAATAATCCATACTTCTATTATTACCCCAGGAGATCTAATTACCTCATTACAGGAAATTTCTCAAAATTTACATAGGAATAATTTACCTTTACCTGTCAGATTTTCAAACATTGCTCAGTATCTAGACATAATAGAACTAGAAGCATTTCAATCCAATTCAGATTTAGTATTTGTTTTAAGAATACCCCTGGTAGAACAACAAACGTACACCCTCTATCATTTGTATCCCATTCCTATTTTGGATAATAGAACTGGTTTACATCACATTTTACCTATCACAAATAAATATATCGCGAAAGACGATGATTCTTTGATGTATGTACCCGTTCCTGATCCAAGTATTTGCAAACCACTAAATTATGGCACAAAATTATGTTCAAACTTATTTGCATACCCAATTGATAACGACGCTACCTGTGAAGCACGCTTATTTAAAAATCTACAAAGGATACCAGAAAACTGTATTACTTCACTGATATTAAGTAAAGGCTATAATGTCCAAGAGCTTGAAGCTAATATGTGGTTAACCATCATCTCTGAACCTCTACACATCACGATAAGCTGTCCCAAGAAAAGTTCAGTAACAGAACTTATTTACAAAAACTCAATCCTGAAATTACAACCTGGCTGCAGTGCCTTTATTGGGATCACTAAGGTCCAAGCAAGCACCAAAGAGTATTTGGAAACAAATTACAACCCTCATCCAGTCTTAATTCCATTCGACTGTTGCAGCAAAATGCCAGACAAACTAAGGTTGCCAGAGCTTAAACCACTAAAGCTTAACAACCTCAACGTGGAAGAATTGGAAATTGCGAAACATAAACTCGACCAATATTCCAGAGACTTAGATGACATCATTAACCAACCCTTCATCGAAAAACACTATTCGTGGTTTACCTATCTAACTATTACGCTTATTATTTGCATTATAATTTTATATGTATCCTGCAAATGCCGACGAAGAAGAAGACTATCCATTGTAGCATCTGGATCACCTCCACCTCCACCAAATCGCTTTAGTGTCCTCACCAGGCTACTTCCAAGGAGAAGACCACCCATACACCGCGAAGATGAAATCGACGAAGAGTGCATCGAAGTGAACAGTTGAAAAACTAGTGCATCTCAGTGTCATTTTTGAAAAGAACTTATTTTTATCATTTTATATTATATAATTTAAATATTCTTTATCTGTATTTTATCTAGTTTTATTATTTCAATATTTCGTATTATGTAACTTGAATTTAAAAGTCGATGTATAACATCAACTTTTTTTATAAGAAGGGAGTTGTTATATGAAACTCATAGCAGCTTATAATAACTTACATTTTATTATTTAGCGTTACTCAGATAAGATTTCCATATCAGTGCATATTATATGACACATCCTTTCTCATGGCATTATATTTTGCTTATCAGCACATAATGCAGAATAGCCGTTGACCAAGCTGTCGCTTGCCCACCTGCATGCTGAACTTGCATTATATAGTTTATAAAAGAACATTTCAAAGCAAATTGTATTTAGTGTAGTATCTGTATTCAAACAGTAAAGTCTAAATTTAACTCACTCATATTTATTTTTCATCAGGATAGTTGCAACTATCCATTTTCTGTAATAAAGTTTTTTAAAAAGTTATTATTGCGACAAGCAATATAACATATATATATATATATATATATATATATATATATATATATATATATATATATATATATATATATATATATATATATATATATATATATATATATATATATATATATATATATATATATATATATATATATATATATATATATATATATATATATATATTATATAGGTATAGTCGAATCGGTATAGAATCATTAAACATTGAATAATTGAAGAAGTTACGTAGGTGTGGCCTAATATACTTAATCTACGCTTAAGCTACGCTCTGAAAATTTACGGAATTATGTATCCTGGTACGGTGATCCTCTCCAGCATCCAAATATACATTTAGGTAACTGCTAGGTTTCATAGCAGCTGAAGGCCAGTCCAACGCTTATCAAGATATATCAAGTTTACGGAACATATATCAAGTTTACGGCAAGTCCTAGGATGTGAGTAGTAAGTTTACAAGTTCTAGGATGTGAGTAGTAAAGCGTGTACCAAAAGCAGTGATAGAACTTTTGATGAAGATTGCCGCTATGTTTGACATGTCAATGTCAAGTGTCAACGTTTTTCTTATTCGGTAAGGCTTCCCATTTCACCATGGAAAGACTAACGCCACAGCAACGATTACAAATTGTAAAAATATTTTTCAAATTCAAGAGTTGATCCGGTCTACGGATCGTGCTTTACGTGCAGTGTTTGGTAGTCATAATCGCCCAAATGAATTAACGAATCGTCGTCTTGTTGAAGGCATCGAAGCAAGTTACACTTTACAGCCCCAAAGGCCACCGATACGTAGAAGAACTGCGCGATTTACAGAAAATATCGCAGATGAACGAGCCAGTGCGGATGAATCTTCTTCGACATCGGTGTATTTTGCGGATTTGGTCGACATCCTTACAAACTGTTGCTGACGCAAGAACTAAAGCCTGCCAACCATCGGTTGTATTGTCACTTTGCGGATTGGGCTCTGGAGCAAATCGAAGCCGACGAAGATTTTTCGAATAAAATCTTCATCAGCGACGAAGCACATTTCTGCTTCAATAGGTACGCCAACAAACAAAATATGCGCTATTGGGAAGAAAACAATCCTCAACAAGTGCTAGAGAAATAATTATACCCCCAAAAAGTTACTGTTTGGTGCGGTTTGTTGGCGGCATTATTGGGCCCTACTTCTTTGAGAACAGCAACAGCGAACGTGTTACCGTCAACGGAGAACGTTACCGATTCATGCTTACGTATTTTCTTTGGCCCCAAATGAATGATTGACTCGGATGCCAAGTAGTTTCAGCAAGATGATGCCAGTTGCCACACAGCGGCTGAAACAATCAATTTATTGAGGACGTGGTTTGATCATCGCATTATCTTTCGCCATACCCCACGCAACTGGCCGCCGCGCCGCGTTCGTTTGACTTGACACCCCTGGAATTCTCTCTTTGGGGTTATTTAGCGTCACTCGTGTTTCTCAATAACTCATATCAATAGAACTCATATCAATTTCTAATAGTCATTAGAAATTGGACCCATCGTATACGCGTCTCCAAGCCACCAAGAGGGGAACATTAAAAGGATGTTTTGAACAAAACATAAATGTCAAAATATCTTTACAGTAAATACACAATTTATTTTTCTAATTTAAAAAGTTCGTTTTTTAATCAAAATTAAACTTTTGTCACTGCTATTGGTACACCCTTTATATTGTCACGACGTTCAAGCTAAGTGCTCCCTGTGAAATATAAGGTCTCGAGATTCAGATATATACCAGTTCAGGGTAAATGTATATTGCAGATATGACTAACTCAATGGGTACATGGTACGGGGTACAGATTACTGGGTACAGGTGAAAAACTGGTAAGTGTAGACTCGACGTCTTGAACGAAAAAGACACGAAGTGAAGTAAAGCAACGAAAAGAAAATAAGCCCTGAAATGACACGAATACTTAGTTAGGTAGTTGCAGGTACAAATTATGAGGTTAAGTGAATATAGCTACTTTATATAACTTTCTCAAATAATAGTAAGCGGCTTCTGAAGTGTAGCTATCAATCATCACTAGGGACTAATGTAAGTTCTAGAGAATACAGAAATGCAAAAATAGAACATGGACACGCGTTATCAAAAACTCAAAAACAGTGTCTTAGGTACCTTTATTTCTTTTAGTTATTTGATCCAGCAAAGCTGTATAATTATGTTGATTATCAAAAACACAAACACATAGTGACTTCCTTAAAAAAAATGCCACTGTAGGATATTATTTAGGCATACAGTACGTTATTTAGTAAAGTCCTTAAACTTTTAATAAAAATTAAAAGACGCCATTCACGCGTCTAGTCAAGTGAAAAGAAAGAAAAATCGCCTCTTTCCGGCCTGCACGGGAATAAGAAAGTCACGATTCCGTCCCAAAATGATAATTGTCACAAAACTACCACCCTCGCCTAGTGCTCGAGTCAGGGAGATCAATAGAAACGAAAGATCGAGGAACAACGTATCAAACATGCGCGAAGAAACCGATAACGTTCTATGGCAAAGATCAATAGTCGATAAAACAAACCGATAGAAAGAAAGAAAGAATGAGAGAAAGAAAGAAAGAAATCTGTAATATACAGACCAGAGTTCTAATCACAAATTAGCGAGGGAACGCATAACCGCTTTTCATAATATACTATTCGAGAACGTAAATACCTAGAATTTACTCTAAAATATTTAACTTATGTCAACAAATGGAAAGTGATTAAAAAGTCATTGCTGCATTGTTGATGCACCAGTGCTCGCATCTTGCCGAAGAATTTCCTGAAAATTTGCATCCACTCTCATCAAATCTCCGTCAGAAGCTCTCAAAATCCTCACTCTCAAAATCCGTCAGAAGCCTGTGCCCTACGAGTCTTTTTTGTATGGTCAGAGATATGTGGGCAAACTGCTCTTATATTATTATATTATTACTTTTTTATAGTCGAATACCTCTGATAGAGACAATATCCTAAGATCAGAAAATGCCGGGTACAGCCTACAGAGTTCGTAGAGTATATCTCCATATTTCATCAGTTTTCTCCTTTCTTTCAAGGCGATGTTTTTTTTTCTGCAAGATCCAAAAACTCTAAAGAACATGGTCGCTTCATGGGCTAATATCACTAGAGGGTGAGGAAGAATCATTCTGATAAATTCTGAACTATTATTTCCATAACGGACTCAATATCCCCCAGTGCTTATGGCAACACTTATATCTGATCCATGACGGTATCTGAATGCCGTATGAGTGCCGGTAGTGCTAACCACATACTTAAAAGAACAATACCGTTATTAGTCTACTGTGCATCAAATTGCGCTGTAAGGTAAAAGGAGATAGAAAACGACGCCATTTTGCTGCACTTTTTGTTTGTAAACAAAGTAAAGTTGACGTTTGACGTGTTCTGTTTGTTATTAAAGGAGGTATATATATATATATATATATATATATATATATATATATATATATATATATATATATATATATATATATATACATATATATATATATATATATATATATATATATATATATATATATATATATATATATATATATATATATATATATATATATATATATATATATATAAATATATATATATATATATATATATATATATATATATATATATATATATATATATATATATATATATATATATATATATATATATATATATATATTTATATATATATATATATATATATATAAATATATATATATATATATATATATATATATATATATATATATATATATATATATATATATATATATATATATATATATATATATATATATATATATATCTATATATATATATATATATATATATATATATATATATATATATATATATATATATATATATATATATATATATATATATATATATATATATATATATAATAAATATATATATATATACTTAAATTAACGTACGATAAATTAAATATATATATATATATATATTATATATATTATTAATATATATATATATATATATATATATATATATATATATATATATATATATATATATATATATATATATATATATATATATATATATATATATATATATATATATATATATATATATATATATATATATATATATATATATATATATATATATATATATATATATATATATATATATATATATATATATATATATATATATATATATATATATATATATATATATTAATATATATATATATATATATATATATATGCTTAAATTAACGTACGATAAATTAAAGTTTAGCATTTACAACCAATTAGTGCAAGTCGTCAATAATTTTTATCACAAAATTTTGCCACATTTTGCAAGTATTTGTTGTTACCGCACCCACTATTTTCAGATTGTTTCTGTTTCTGTACTTGTTTATCTTTTAGCATTTTCTTCTTTCTAAGAGAAACATAGTCCGGGTCATATCTAAAGAATAGATAGGATGGACTTATAGTAGATTACTACAGTTATTGAATATTAAACATGAACGATTCCTTAATAGGAACCAATAACTTAAGAGTAATCTACTCTTCTTGACAGATGACCCTGACTATGTTCGTCTTAGAAAGAAGTAAAGGCTACAAGATAAACAAACAGGGTAACGATTCAAGACGAAGGTGACGTTTTGCCTGACACCGAAGGTATGTAAAATTGCCTTTTTCAAAACTAAATAAGTACAGAAACAATCCGAAAATTCCACTCACTTCCAATCACTCACTGAATCCATCTACTATTTGCACTTTTCAGCAAACTGAGGCCTGAGGCTGTATGGTAACATGAAGCCACCACCTTACAAGTTGTAGCTACTACTGCTTGTAGTTCTATATTTACTGTAAACATACTTCTTTTAATTTTTTTTATAAATTTCCTTATTCCTTAGACTACGTACTTTTTCATATATGAATTTGTTGTGCAATTATAAGTTTATTTTGTTCATTTGTCTGCAATATTTTCTTTATTTTCAAAACTGTGAAAGTATACATTGTCAACATGTGTTGTGTCTACGGAAATCGCACCTAAAGTGTCATAAATCGCATTTTGTCACTTTTTTTAATTTTGAAATCCAACATTTGTTGTAGCATAATTATATAACATCACAAGTTTATTATACAAAATATTACAAGTGCCAAGGTTGGATACCTAGGAACTTGTGTAAGAAAAGAGTCATATATTAACAATACAATATCTCATCTGAAATTCGTGTAACTAGAAAGTTTATTATCATTACCTGTAGCTGGATACCACTTATGGTCCCATTCATTTGATTCCTGTAAATCATAAACCATAGAACAAAACACCTGCATCAATCCTTTGCTGAATTTGGCTAGTCAAATCACGAGATGAAGAACGTCATAAGGATGCAACTTTATAAATCAGTTGATGAAGCATGAACTCGACACGCTCTAGCCAATTATTGTCACTCTGTATCTATACCTACTTCCTATGCATTCTAATTTATGCTTCAGCGTGCATTCAGTAAATCACGATTTGTTTTGGAATACGTTACATTTGATTTCTTCTAGTACACCGCTGCTTAGATATTTATTAGATCTTCCTATGGATCGAGATGATAAGGGATTTCGTAATTACATTCTTAATTTGTTATATGTTATTATAATTCACTTTCTCAAAAATTAACATTAAACAGTAGTTTCTAGTTGTAAAAATGCAGAAAAAGACTTAATTAATTTAGTTAATATAGACGTTAATATAGTAAATTTAAGTTTAATAAGTAAAACATATCAAGCGAAAATTAATATAAATACGCTTTTGTATTGGTAACTCAGCTCATAGAAATAACATCTGGAATGATATAATGCGACATGTTTATATGTTTCTGTGTAGGTACACCTCTCCTAAGGTCATTTCTAACCCCGTAAAAGGCCATGGTGGTGAACACAAACTATGTTTACAAATTAAGTATAATAATACGACGGCACGTCACCCGCACAAATCTTACTGCCTACATTTGGATTATTTTCAATATTATTATTATTATTATTATTAATATTTTATTATTGATATGTAAAAAAAACAATTTTCTGCATAGACTGGTGTAAATAAGAAGAATGAGAAACAATTAAAAATTGAGGTGTTATTTATACGTTGTAAGAATATGCATCTATAGGATATTAGCAAACATGATGGGAAAATAAAATAATTAGAACTGGGATACCTATAATATGGGAAAAATAAAATAATAAATCTGATATTATAACCAACATGATAAATCTATTGTCTGCATTACGCAGGGTGCGAGCATCTGAGTGTTTATAATTTACACAGACCACGGGAAAAATAATTAGTACAGGGTATAGGAAAAAAATTCTTTTATTATCCAGACTTCAGAATTCGTATGTTGTAAGAATATATCTATACTGGATAGGGCTGGAACCTTTGATGTAACTATAACACTCAGAGTAGTTTCCACAAACACCAAGACACTTTCACTTCGCTCGACGCGCGTTTCGCCAACCAAGTTGGCATCATCCGGAGACGTTTAAAACTGTTTTAAAGTAAAGTTTTAAAAGTCAGAGTGTTATATCTATAGTTAATTAGCATGGGGGACGGAGAGATAATTAGTACGGGATATATGAGAAAAAAACTGGTATTATATACAGTGAATAATAATAACACTTGATAATCAGTATAACGCAAAGGTAATTCGCACATGTGACGGGAATAAATAATTAGTAGAGGGTATATGAGATAAAAAAAATCTTCTAGTCAGCCCCCCTGCTCACTAACTATTTCAGATTGTCCTGAGAGCTGCGATACTGAATGATCACTCCCCATGTCGTAGGATGACTCATGTTTCCTGACCTCTGTCGATTGACGGCATACCGGTAAGAGTCTTTATTCTGGGAGCAGCGACTGTCTCATACCTCCGAGAAAGCCGAAAATGAAAACCACAATCTTAACAGAATAAACCGGGTACATCTTGCAGAGGTTGAAGAGCAAATCTTAGAAACAGTTCTTTTTTAGCTTACCAAGACGGTATACTTAACATCTTCGTCTGCGGAAGCCGTCTGATGAATAAAGTTGTGACTGAATTAGCTACAGGGTATGCCGTCAACACATTATGTATTATTTGCTGTCAGCTTGTCAACCATATGCGGTCTCTTTCTATATCCATCGGAACAACATGCCGTTGCAAGTGCTGTACAACTGTACATTTATGCTTTCCTAGGATAAATCAGTCTATGATCCTGGAGATATTGAAATTACTCGTTCCCCACCGTCCGTCGATTTAAAAAGCTAAATTTGAGCTTCTTAGTTAAGTCGTAAGTGTTTATATTTCTATAGAAAGCTTGTCCACATATGCCTAAAAAGTTTGTCTTGTCTCTGCTTATATCGTCAACCAAATATCTGCTTATATCCATCAACAAGATATCTGCTTATGTCCGTATGCTGTATTAACACCATATACTTACTTAAAAGAACTACTCGTATACCGCGCACGTCAACCATCTGACACGGTCGCCATTTTGATGCACTTTATTGCGAAAAATTCAAAATACGATCTGATTGATCGTATTTTGAATTTCATTACTTCAAAAGAACTATGAACTAAACTCGCATAAAAACCAAACTCCACAAACATTCGCTATAACAACTGTAATTCTCCATTCAGGTTGACTTGATATTTGACAATAAATGGTAAGCACAAAAAAAGCTGTCATCGCCAATCGCACATGTGCCTGAACGACTTGCACTAATTGGTTGTAAATGCGAAACTTATCGTACGTTAATAAAAAAATTTCTTATGTTACGTTAATTTAAGGAATATATATATATATATATATATATATATATATATATATATATATATATATATATATATATATATATATATATATATATATATATATATTAGCTTTTAAATTCTATATTTAGGCCTACAGTTATCCAGATAACTGTATGCCTAATGCTTTTATATATAATATGTTCAAATAGAACAAATATAAATAGTAGACTAGGTTTGTCTATTCTAAGAATTTGAGTTCCGTCAAAAACTAATGTCATAAAACGTCACTGCAAGTGTTGGAGTATTAACATTTTAAATTGAAGAATAAATGATCAATGAAACAAATCGTACACTGCTCTGAAGATCCTCAATAAAGGTGAAAGAACTTGTACAACTTCTAAGTGGTTCGTTTCCGTGTGTATAGTGGTTCGTTTCCGTATGTATGTCCAGATATATGTGCTTATTTCTGTATATAATGAAATGCTACAAACCCAAGATTACTTTTCAAAATATATATATATATATATATATATATATATATATATATATATATATATATATATATATATATATATATATATATATATATATATATATATATATATATAAATATATATATATATATATATATATATATATATATATATATATATATATATATATATATATATATATACAATTATTAATTATTCTGCCTTGCCACTGAAGGTCACTTAAATGGATAGTTTTCCTCAATTTCAGATATTTTGTGTTGTTTTTGTTCTTGCGTTACTGTGTTTAGTGCTGTCTTCCTTTGGACAGGCGAATGCGGCGAAGAGAGGTTAATGTGTACAGATGGCGATCCCTGTTTCCCTTGAAACTGTACCCCTCAATATTAATAATTGATCAAAGTGTGTCATAGGTCCGGTAATACAACTGACCTTAGATGCCCTGCAAAAATCCTGTAGTGCCACAGAGAAATTTGGGCTATAAAACACTTGCTGAAAATTTAGAAAGTCAAAAACCTACCAACCAAAAGTTGCCTTCTGGTTACCTTGTTTCGGAACTATGGATGTCGGAAGTGGCATTTACGAAACATTCGAAAATTCAAAGTTCCACAAAGATGTCCACAAAAATCCATAGATCATCTCGATTTTTGAACCTAATTGAAGATGAAAATAAAACTTTAAACAGCCCCCAAGCTACAAGTTCATCAACCAAATTTGAGTCTGCAGACATTGCTGTTTCTGACCCACGCTTAACGAGATCCAGTGTTCCAAAAGTAAATTTGAAAGATAACTTATGTTACCTGTGCAACGAACAAAGTCACAGCAGCAAAAAAGTTTGAGATACTGCGTCACATTTAAACGAACATTTAAAGCATGTCAAACGATGCGCTACATATTTGAATCATACTTTTTTGTTAGCAACTCTTCAAACTGGTGGCGACCTAATAGCAATAGAAGCAAAGTACCATTTAATTAATGTCGTTCGCTTGTATGACTGGTGCAGAGGAGCCGAGGCGACGAAGTTTGGTAAAGGGAGTGAGAGTACTGTCATAGGTGAAGGAATAGCATTCGTCGAAGTCATGCTGTATATACAGGAGAAACTTGAGACTGTTGGGGTGAATATTGTGTTCAGAATGGCAGATTTGCGCAAATTGTATCACTTAGGTACGTCTTGCCCAACTTCATGATGTACCACATTCCTGCCTTACTCCTCCACACACAACTAGGTTTAGGGAAAAGCGAGAATCCGCGACTGGGAGGTAATTTTTAGGTAAGTTTTATTTTTATCGCCATTGTAATTTGTTTGCAGGGAGGGAGCACATATTCTGCGGCACAACAAGTCTAACATTCTCAGCATACTTGAGTATGAGGACCAAGATGATGATGCATTGGCATTTCATCGTTTTATATTGAAGTTAAGAAATATTATCAGATACAAGAGTTGCTTTCACCGGGCCATTTGAAAATGACTGTGAAAAGAGCTGCATTCTCCGTTCTCTTCTTGCTGCACTAAACACAATTATTTTATGAAAAGACTTCAAAGATTTTATGTTCCTGAAGAATCCTGAGCAACAAAAGTCGCTCTTACAATCTGTCAGCTAATACTATTACATTTTCAAAAATGGGGTGATATAGTACGTTACAAGAAAGGCCGTGAGCCACCTCTCGCTGTGTATAATGCTATTTCAACTTATATAGAGACGAGGAGCAAATCAACGATTGGCGATCTGCATGAACACGGTTTGAGGGTTTCTGCCAACAGAATTATTGAAATTATAGCTAAATTGTGGAACTTTCCTGTGCTGGGTCAAAGGACACTTACAATGCAATGGCAATAAAGAAGCTGACAAACTGGCCAAGAAGATAGTGAGCCTTAGAATCCTTAGGCCTGGTTCTTCAAGTACCCTACCAATTGCAGCGAAACTCCAATTAATAAAGGAAAACACCCATACGAAATTTAAGACGTTGTGGGATCAAACAAGTAACTGTCAGCTGGCCAGAAATCTCTTGAGATATCCCAGCGAAGAGACGGCGAGGAATTTTCTAGCAATGTCTAGGGGAAAGCGGAAATTCGTGACAGGAATCCTAACCGGACACTGCCGGGTAAGGAAGCACCTCTATAACATGAGATAAAGTGACACACTCATCTGCAGAGGAGGTGAACAAGAAGATGAAACGGTCGAGCATGTACTTTGTAAATGTCCCGCCGTGTCATCGACCAGAGAGTCTATATTGGGGAGCGTTAGCCTTCTATGGCCAATTTGAGGGAAATACCCCTAGGCAACATCATCACCTTTTGTACAGCTGGTCGATGGCCTAGGAAGACATTTCCCTCGCGGAGGAAGCACAAGGGGCCTGCC
>CAXKVY010012463.1:0-17950 GCA_964058915.1 Tetropium fuscum | reverse complement strand
TATCCTGCAAATGCCGACGAAGAAGAAGACTATCCATTGTAGCATCTGGATCACCTCCACCTCCACCAAATCGCTTTAGTGTCCTCACCAGGCTACTTCCAAGGAGAAGACCACCCATACACCGCGAAGATGAAATCGACGAAGAGTGCATCGAAGTGAACAGTTGAAAAACTAGTGCATCTCAGTGTCATTTTTGAAAAGAACTTATTTTTATCATTTTATATTATATAATTTAAATATTCTTTATCTGTATTTTATCTAGTTTTATTATTTCAATATTTCGTATTATGTAACTTGAATTTAAAAGTCGATGTATAACATCAACTTTTTTTATAAGAAGGGAGTTGTTATATGAAACTCATAGCAGCTTATAATAACTTACATTTTATTATTTAGCGTTACTCAGATAAGATTTCCATATCAGTGCATATTATATGACACATCCTTTCTCATGGCATTATATTTTGCTTATCAGCACATAATGCAGAATAGCCGTTGACCAAGCTGTCGCTTGCCCACCTGCATGCTGAACTTGCATTATATAGTTTATAAAAGAACATTTCAAAGCAAATTGTATTTAGTGTAGTATCTGTATTCAAACAGTAAAGTCTAAATTTAACTCACTCATATTTATTTTTCATCAGGATAGTTGCAACTATCCATTTTCTGTAATAAAGTTTTTTAAAAAGTTATTATTGCGACAAGCAATATAACATATATATATATATATATATATATATATATATATATATATATATATATATATATATATATATATATATATATATATATATATATATATATATATATATATATATATATATATATATATATATATATATATATATATATATATATATATATATATATATTATATAGGTATAGTCGAATCGGTATAGAATCATTAAACATTGAATAATTGAAGAAGTTACGTAGGTGTGGCCTAATATACTTAATCTACGCTTAAGCTACGCTCTGAAAATTTACGGAATTATGTATCCTGGTACGGTGATCCTCTCCAGCATCCAAATATACATTTAGGTAACTGCTAGGTTTCATAGCAGCTGAAGGCCAGTCCAACGCTTATCAAGATATATCAAGTTTACGGAACATATATCAAGTTTACGGCAAGTCCTAGGATGTGAGTAGTAAGTTTACAAGTTCTAGGATGTGAGTAGTAAAGCGTGTACCAAAAGCAGTGATAGAACTTTTGATGAAGATTGCCGCTATGTTTGACATGTCAATGTCAAGTGTCAACGTTTTTCTTATTCGGTAAGGCTTCCCATTTCACCATGGAAAGACTAACGCCACAGCAACGATTACAAATTGTAAAAATATTTTTCAAATTCAAGAGTTGATCCGGTCTACGGATCGTGCTTTACGTGCAGTGTTTGGTAGTCATAATCGCCCAAATGAATTAACGAATCGTCGTCTTGTTGAAGGCATCGAAGCAAGTTACACTTTACAGCCCCAAAGGCCACCGATACGTAGAAGAACTGCGCGATTTACAGAAAATATCGCAGATGAACGAGCCAGTGCGGATGAATCTTCTTCGACATCGGTGTATTTTGCGGATTTGGTCGACATCCTTACAAACTGTTGCTGACGCAAGAACTAAAGCCTGCCAACCATCGGTTGTATTGTCACTTTGCGGATTGGGCTCTGGAGCAAATCGAAGCCGACGAAGATTTTTCGAATAAAATCTTCATCAGCGACGAAGCACATTTCTGCTTCAATAGGTACGCCAACAAACAAAATATGCGCTATTGGGAAGAAAACAATCCTCAACAAGTGCTAGAGAAATAATTATACCCCCAAAAAGTTACTGTTTGGTGCGGTTTGTTGGCGGCATTATTGGGCCCTACTTCTTTGAGAACAGCAACAGCGAACGTGTTACCGTCAACGGAGAACGTTACCGATTCATGCTTACGTATTTTCTTTGGCCCCAAATGAATGATTGACTCGGATGCCAAGTAGTTTCAGCAAGATGATGCCAGTTGCCACACAGCGGCTGAAACAATCAATTTATTGAGGACGTGGTTTGATCATCGCATTATCTTTCGCCATACCCCACGCAACTGGCCGCCGCGCCGCGTTCGTTTGACTTGACACCCCTGGAATTCTCTCTTTGGGGTTATTTAGCGTCACTCGTGTTTCTCAATAACTCATATCAATAGAACTCATATCAATTTCTAATAGTCATTAGAAATTGGACCCATCGTATACGCGTCTCCAAGCCACCAAGAGGGGAACATTAAAAGGATGTTTTGAACAAAACATAAATGTCAAAATATCTTTACAGTAAATACACAATTTATTTTTCTAATTTAAAAAGTTCGTTTTTTAATCAAAATTAAACTTTTGTCACTGCTATTGGTACACCCTTTATATTGTCACGACGTTCAAGCTAAGTGCTCCCTGTGAAATATAAGGTCTCGAGATTCAGATATATACCAGTTCAGGGTAAATGTATATTGCAGATATGACTAACTCAATGGGTACATGGTACGGGGTACAGATTACTGGGTACAGGTGAAAAACTGGTAAGTGTAGACTCGACGTCTTGAACGAAAAAGACACGAAGTGAAGTAAAGCAACGAAAAGAAAATAAGCCCTGAAATGACACGAATACTTAGTTAGGTAGTTGCAGGTACAAATTATGAGGTTAAGTGAATATAGCTACTTTATATAACTTTCTCAAATAATAGTAAGCGGCTTCTGAAGTGTAGCTATCAATCATCACTAGGGACTAATGTAAGTTCTAGAGAATACAGAAATGCAAAAATAGAACATGGACACGCGTTATCAAAAACTCAAAAACAGTGTCTTAGGTACCTTTATTTCTTTTAGTTATTTGATCCAGCAAAGCTGTATAATTATGTTGATTATCAAAAACACAAACACATAGTGACTTCCTTAAAAAAAATGCCACTGTAGGATATTATTTAGGCATACAGTACGTTATTTAGTAAAGTCCTTAAACTTTTAATAAAAATTAAAAGACGCCATTCACGCGTCTAGTCAAGTGAAAAGAAAGAAAAATCGCCTCTTTCCGGCCTGCACGGGAATAAGAAAGTCACGATTCCGTCCCAAAATGATAATTGTCACAAAACTACCACCCTCGCCTAGTGCTCGAGTCAGGGAGATCAATAGAAACGAAAGATCGAGGAACAACGTATCAAACATGCGCGAAGAAACCGATAACGTTCTATGGCAAAGATCAATAGTCGATAAAACAAACCGATAGAAAGAAAGAAAGAATGAGAGAAAGAAAGAAAGAAATCTGTAATATACAGACCAGAGTTCTAATCACAAATTAGCGAGGGAACGCATAACCGCTTTTCATAATATACTATTCGAGAACGTAAATACCTAGAATTTACTCTAAAATATTTAACTTATGTCAACAAATGGAAAGTGATTAAAAAGTCATTGCTGCATTGTTGATGCACCAGTGCTCGCATCTTGCCGAAGAATTTCCTGAAAATTTGCATCCACTCTCATCAAATCTCCGTCAGAAGCTCTCAAAATCCTCACTCTCAAAATCCGTCAGAAGCCTGTGCCCTACGAGTCTTTTTTGTATGGTCAGAGATATGTGGGCAAACTGCTCTTATATTATTATATTATTACTTTTTTATAGTCGAATACCTCTGATAGAGACAATATCCTAAGATCAGAAAATGCCGGGTACAGCCTACAGAGTTCGTAGAGTATATCTCCATATTTCATCAGTTTTCTCCTTTCTTTCAAGGCGATGTTTTTTTTTCTGCAAGATCCAAAAACTCTAAAGAACATGGTCGCTTCATGGGCTAATATCACTAGAGGGTGAGGAAGAATCATTCTGATAAATTCTGAACTATTATTTCCATAACGGACTCAATATCCCCCAGTGCTTATGGCAACACTTATATCTGATCCATGACGGTATCTGAATGCCGTATGAGTGCCGGTAGTGCTAACCACATACTTAAAAGAACAATACCGTTATTAGTCTACTGTGCATCAAATTGCGCTGTAAGGTAAAAGGAGATAGAAAACGACGCCATTTTGCTGCACTTTTTGTTTGTAAACAAAGTAAAGTTGACGTTTGACGTGTTCTGTTTGTTATTAAAGGAGGTATATATATATATATATATATATATATATATATATATATATATATATATATATATATATATATATATATACATATATATATATATATATATATATATATATATATATATATATATATATATATATATATATATATATATATATATATATATATATATATATATAAATATATATATATATATATATATATATATATATATATATATATATATATATATATATATATATATATATATATATATATATATATATATATATATATTTATATATATATATATATATATATATAAATATATATATATATATATATATATATATATATATATATATATATATATATATATATATATATATATATATATATATATATATATATATATATATATATCTATATATATATATATATATATATATATATATATATATATATATATATATATATATATATATATATATATATATATATATATATATATATATATATAATAAATATATATATATATACTTAAATTAACGTACGATAAATTAAATATATATATATATATATATTATATATATTATTATATATATATATATATATATATATATATATATATATATATATATATATATATATATATATATATATATATATATATATATATATATATATATATATATATATATATATATATATATATATATATATATATATATATATATATATATATATATATATATATATATATATATATATATATATATATATATATATATATATATATATATATATTATATATATTATTAATATATATATATATATATATATATATATGCTTAAATTAACGTACGATAAATTAAAGTTTAGCATTTACAACCAATTAGTGCAAGTCGTCAATAATTTTTATCACAAAATTTTGCCACATTTTGCAAGTATTTGTTGTTACCGCACCCACTATTTTCAGATTGTTTCTGTTTCTGTACTTGTTTATCTTTTAGCATTTTCTTCTTTCTAAGAGAAACATAGTCCGGGTCATATCTAAAGAATAGATAGGATGGACTTATAGTAGATTACTACAGTTATTGAATATTAAACATGAACGATTCCTTAATAGGAACCAATAACTTAAGAGTAATCTACTCTTCTTGACAGATGACCCTGACTATGTTCGTCTTAGAAAGAAGTAAAGGCTACAAGATAAACAAACAGGGTAACGATTCAAGACGAAGGTGACGTTTTGCCTGACACCGAAGGTATGTAAAATTGCCTTTTTCAAAACTAAATAAGTACAGAAACAATCCGAAAATTCCACTCACTTCCAATCACTCACTGAATCCATCTACTATTTGCACTTTTCAGCAAACTGAGGCCTGAGGCTGTATGGTAACATGAAGCCACCACCTTACAAGTTGTAGCTACTACTGCTTGTAGTTCTATATTTACTGTAAACATACTTCTTTTAATTTTTTTTATAAATTTCCTTATTCCTTAGACTACGTACTTTTTCATATATGAATTTGTTGTGCAATTATAAGTTTATTTTGTTCATTTGTCTGCAATATTTTCTTTATTTTCAAAACTGTGAAAGTATACATTGTCAACATGTGTTGTGTCTACGGAAATCGCACCTAAAGTGTCATAAATCGCATTTTGTCACTTTTTTTAATTTTGAAATCCAACATTTGTTGTAGCATAATTATATAACATCACAAGTTTATTATACAAAATATTACAAGTGCCAAGGTTGGATACCTAGGAACTTGTGTAAGAAAAGAGTCATATATTAACAATACAATATCTCATCTGAAATTCGTGTAACTAGAAAGTTTATTATCATTACCTGTAGCTGGATACCACTTATGGTCCCATTCATTTGATTCCTGTAAATCATAAACCATAGAACAAAACACCTGCATCAATCCTTTGCTGAATTTGGCTAGTCAAATCACGAGATGAAGAACGTCATAAGGATGCAACTTTATAAATCAGTTGATGAAGCATGAACTCGACACGCTCTAGCCAATTATTGTCACTCTGTATCTATACCTACTTCCTATGCATTCTAATTTATGCTTCAGCGTGCATTCAGTAAATCACGATTTGTTTTGGAATACGTTACATTTGATTTCTTCTAGTACACCGCTGCTTAGATATTTATTAGATCTTCCTATGGATCGAGATGATAAGGGATTTCGTAATTACATTCTTAATTTGTTATATGTTATTATAATTCACTTTCTCAAAAATTAACATTAAACAGTAGTTTCTAGTTGTAAAAATGCAGAAAAAGACTTAATTAATTTAGTTAATATAGACGTTAATATAGTAAATTTAAGTTTAATAAGTAAAACATATCAAGCGAAAATTAATATAAATACGCTTTTGTATTGGTAACTCAGCTCATAGAAATAACATCTGGAATGATATAATGCGACATGTTTATATGTTTCTGTGTAGGTACACCTCTCCTAAGGTCATTTCTAACCCCGTAAAAGGCCATGGTGGTGAACACAAACTATGTTTACAAATTAAGTATAATAATACGACGGCACGTCACCCGCACAAATCTTACTGCCTACATTTGGATTATTTTCAATATTATTATTATTATTATTATTAATATTTTATTATTGATATGTAAAAAAAACAATTTTCTGCATAGACTGGTGTAAATAAGAAGAATGAGAAACAATTAAAAATTGAGGTGTTATTTATACGTTGTAAGAATATGCATCTATAGGATATTAGCAAACATGATGGGAAAATAATTAGAACTGGGATACCTATAATATGGGAAAAATAAAATAATAAATCTGATATTATAACCAACATGATAAATCTATTGTCTGCATTACGCAGGGTGCGAGCATCTGAGTGTTTATAATTTACACAGACCACGGGAAAAATAATTAGTACAGGGTATAGGAAAAAAATTCTTTTATTATCCAGACTTCAGAATTCGTATGTTGTAAGAATATATCTATACTGGATAGGGCTGGAACCTTTGATGTAACTATAACACTCAGAGTAGTTTCCACAAACACCAAGACACTTTCACTTCGCTCGACGCGCGTTTCGCCAACCAAGTTGGCATCATCCGGAGACGTTTAAAACTGTTTTAAAGTAAAGTTTTAAAAGTCAGAGTGTTATATCTATAGTTAATTAGCATGGGGGACGGAGAGATAATTAGTACGGGATATATGAGAAAAAAACTGGTATTATATACAGTGAATAATAATAACACTTGATAATCAGTATAACGCAAAGGTAATTCGCACATGTGACGGGAATAAATAATTAGTAGAGGGTATATGAGATAAAAAAAATCTTCTAGTCAGCCCCCCTGCTCACTAACTATTTCAGATTGTCCTGAGAGCTGCGATACTGAATGATCACTCCCCATGTCGTAGGATGACTCATGTTTCCTGACCTCTGTCGATTGACGGCATACCGGTAAGAGTCTTTATTCTGGGAGCAGCGACTGTCTCATACCTCCGAGAAAGCCGAAAATGAAAACCACAATCTTAACAGAATAAACCGGGTACATCTTGCAGAGGTTGAAGAGCAAATCTTAGAAACAGTTCTTTTTTAGCTTACCAAGACGGTATACTTAACATCTTCGTCTGCGGAAGCCGTCTGATGAATAAAGTTGTGACTGAATTAGCTACAGGGTATGCCGTCAACACATTATGTATTATTTGCTGTCAGCTTGTCAACCATATGCGGTCTCTTTCTATATCCATCGGAACAACATGCCGTTGCAAGTGCTGTACAACTGTACATTTATGCTTTCCTAGGATAAATCAGTCTATGATCCTGGAGATATTGAAATTACTCGTTCCCCACCGTCCGTCGATTTAAAAAGCTAAATTTGAGCTTCTTAGTTAAGTCGTAAGTGTTTATATTTCTATAGAAAGCTTGTCCACATATGCCTAAAAAGTTTGTCTTGTCTCTGCTTATATCGTCAACCAAATATCTGCTTATATCCATCAACAAGATATCTGCTTATGTCCGTATGCTGTATTAACACCATATACTTACTTAAAAGAACTACTCGTATACCGCGCACGTCAACCATCTGACACGGTCGCCATTTTGATGCACTTTATTGCGAAAAATTCAAAATACGATCTGATTGATCGTATTTTGAATTTCATTACTTCAAAAGAACTATGAACTAAACTCGCATAAAAACCAAACTCCACAAACATTCGCTATAACAACTGTAATTCTCCATTCAGGTTGACTTGATATTTGACAATAAATGGTAAGCACAAAAAAAGCTGTCATCGCCAATCGCACATGTGCCTGAACGACTTGCACTAATTGGTTGTAAATGCGAAACTTATCGTACGTTAATAAAAAAATTTCTTATGTTACGTTAATTTAAGGAATATATATATATATATATATATATATATATATATATATATATATATATATATATATATATATATATATATATATATATATATATATATTAGCTTTTAAATTCTATATTTAGGCCTACAGTTATCCAGATAACTGTATGCCTAATGCTTTTATATATAATATGTTCAAATAGAACAAATATAAATAGTAGACTAGGTTTGTCTATTCTAAGAATTTGAGTTCCGTCAAAAACTAATGTCATAAAACGTCACTGCAAGTGTTGGAGTATTAACATTTTAAATTGAAGAATAAATGATCAATGAAACAAATCGTACACTGCTCTGAAGATCCTCAATAAAGGTGAAAGAACTTGTACAACTTCTAAGTGGTTCGTTTCCGTGTGTATAGTGGTTCGTTTCCGTATGTATGTCCAGATATATGTGCTTATTTCTGTATATAATGAAATGCTACAAACCCAAGATTACTTTTCAAAATATATATATATATATATATATATATATATATATATATATATATATATATATATATATATATATATATATATATATATATATATATATATATATATATAATATATATATATATATATATATATATATATATATATATATATATATATATATATATATATATATATACAATTATTAATTATTCTGCCTTGCCACTGAAGGTCACTTAAATGGATAGTTTTCCTCAATTTCAGATATTTTGTGTTGTTTTTGTTCTTGCGTTACTGTGTTTAGTGCTGTCTTCCTTTGGACAGGCGAATGCGGCGAAGAGAGGTTAATGTGTACAGATGGCGATCCCTGTTTCCCTTGAAACTGTACCCCTCAATATTAATAATTGATCAAAGTGTGTCATAGGTCCGGTAATACAACTGACCTTAGATGCCCTGCAAAAATCCTGTAGTGCCACAGAGAAATTTGGGCTATAAAACACTTGCTGAAAATTTAGAAAGTCAAAAACCTACCAACCAAAAGTTGCCTTCTGGTTACCTTGTTTCGGAACTATGGATGTCGGAAGTGGCATTTACGAAACATTCGAAAATTCAAAGTTCCACAAAGATGTCCACAAAAATCCATAGATCATCTCGATTTTTGAACCTAATTGAAGATGAAAATAAAACTTTAAACAGCCCCCAAGCTACAAGTTCATCAACCAAATTTGAGTCTGCAGACATTGCTGTTTCTGACCCACGCTTAACGAGATCCAGTGTTCCAAAAGTAAATTTGAAAGATAACTTATGTTACCTGTGCAACGAACAAAGTCACAGCAGCAAAAAAGTTTGAGATACTGCGTCACATTTAAACGAACATTTAAAGCATGTCAAACGATGCGCTACATATTTGAATCATACTTTTTTGTTAGCAACTCTTCAAACTGGTGGCGACCTAATAGCAATAGAAGCAAAGTACCATTTAATTAATGTCGTTCGCTTGTATGACTGGTGCAGAGGAGCCGAGGCGACGAAGTTTGGTAAAGGGAGTGAGAGTACTGTCATAGGTGAAGGAATAGCATTCGTCGAAGTCATGCTGTATATACAGGAGAAACTTGAGACTGTTGGGGTGAATATTGTGTTCAGAATGGCAGATTTGCGCAAATTGTATCACTTAGGTACGTCTTGCCCAACTTCATGATGTACCACATTCCTGCCTTACTCCTCCACACACAACTAGGTTTAGGGAAAAGCGAGAATCCGCGACTGGGAGGTAATTTTTAGGTAAGTTTTATTTTTATCGCCATTGTAATTTGTTTGCAGGGAGGGAGCACATATTCTGCGGCACAACAAGTCTAACATTCTCAGCATACTTGAGTATGAGGACCAAGATGATGATGCATTGGCATTTCATCGTTTTATATTGAAGTTAAGAAATATTATCAGATACAAGAGTTGCTTTCACCGGGCCATTTGAAAATGACTGTGAAAAGAGCTGCATTCTCCGTTCTCTTCTTGCTGCACTAAACACAATTATTTTATGAAAAGACTTCAAAGATTTTATGTTCCTGAAGAATCCTGAGCAACAAAAGTCGCTCTTACAATCTGTCAGCTAATACTATTACATTTTCAAAAATGGGGTGATATAGTACGTTACAAGAAAGGCCGTGAGCCACCTCTCGCTGTGTATAATGCTATTTCAACTTATATAGAGACGAGGAGCAAATCAACGATTGGCGATCTGCATGAACACGGTTTGAGGGTTTCTGCCAACAGAATTATTGAAATTATAGCTAAATTGTGGAACTTTCCTGTGCTGGGTCAAAGGACACTTACAATGCAATGGCAATAAAGAAGCTGACAAACTGGCCAAGAAGATAGTGAGCCTTAGAATCCTTAGGCCTGGTTCTTCAAGTACCCTACCAATTGCAGCGAAACTCCAATTAATAAAGGAAAACACCCATACGAAATTTAAGACGTTGTGGGATCAAACAAGTAACTGTCAGCTGGCCAGAAATCTCTTGAGATATCCCAGCGAAGAGACGGCGAGGAATTTTCTAGCAATGTCTAGGGGAAAGCGGAAATTCGTGACAGGAATCCTAACCGGACACTGCCGGGTAAGGAAGCACCTCTATAACATGAGATAAAGTGACACACTCATCTGCAGAGGAGGTGAACAAGAAGATGAAACGGTCGAGCATGTACTTTGTAAATGTCCCGCCGTGTCATCGACCAGAGAGTCTATATTGGGGAGCGTTAGCCTTCTATGGCCAATTTGAGGGAAATACCCCTAGGCAACATCATCACCTTTTGTACAGCTGGTCGATGGCCTAGGAAGACATTTCCCTCGCGGAGGAAGCACAAGGGGCCTGCCTGTGGTATAGGCAGGGCATAGTTACCCCCCTTGCCCCCCCTTACAGCTGAGACTGTGATTATTAATTATTACTTTATACTTGTTTTCCTGTAACTGATGAAGTGTGTCAGGAGCTCGAAAAAATAAAAGGAAAGCTAAAAAATATTTTTCTTATAGTACCATATAGTACCTACGTTTTGCTTCTGTTCCATTTCGATAAAGGAATTTTTGTTTGATGTATCATAACTTTTAATTAATTCATTAATGTACGTTTAGCAGCAATGAGTTAGTCAAATGACCCAACAAGTAAAAATTAAAAATTATATCAGTCTCAGATCGCGGTTAACCACCAGGATTAATTTCTGGCTACTCCACTGGACGTTCTAACTATTTTTTGACATTGGATGCGATCGTAGCATATAAAAATCATCGGAACCGATTCCAAGATCATTTTTTTTGCACAATTAATTAATTTTTTGGAAAATACAATGGTAGTTTTGAAAGAATGCCTCCTAGAGAGTGATTGATTAAAAAATCTCGAGTGTCCTGGAGCAATTGCGGCAAAAAATTTTGTATCACAAAATACCATGTTTTTCTCGTACTGCACCCAGTATTACCACCACTATCAATGAATCCATCTATTACTATTTGCACTTTTCAGCAAACTGAGGGCTACCTGAGAAGCTATACAGTAACATAAAGCCACCACCTACAAGTTGTAGCTACTACTTCTTGTAGTTTATTATTTACTGTACACACATTTATTTTAATTTTTTTTATAAATTTCCCTATTCCTTATACTACGTACTTTTTCATGTATAAATTTGTGGTGTAATTATAAGTTTATTTTATTCATTTGTCTGCAATATTTTCTTTATTTTCAAACCTGTGAAAGCATGCATAGTCAACATGGGTTGTATCTACGGATATCGGACGTAAAGTGCCATAAATCGCATTTTGTAATTTTTTTGGATTTTGACAATTTTCACACAAAATAAAATCCGTGAAGAATGTAGGAAATTTTATTGACTTTAATTGTGTATATTTTTATATGTATATATTTCGATAAAACGTATAGTTTTTGAGATGTAGACAAACGGTAAAAAAAAATAGTCAAAGGGCAAAATATCTGTCAGCAAAGTTCAAATTCATGTTCAGCGACTCAAAAAACATAAAGGGTGAGAAAATTACAACTATGGCAAAACTTTCCCCTCTTTTTCCTAATATGCCTAGCCTATTATTTTTAGTACATTGGCGAATAATATAAAATATAACTATTTATTAAAATAGCGAGTCACTCATAATAAAATAGTAAGTACATTATTATGTACAAGTACTTCTCATAATTCTTCGTAAGTTATGCGAAGCTGGGGAAATATTTTAACTATTTTCTTGTTATACCTAATAGTATTAGTCTATATTCAAAGAACACAAAGTAATAAAAAATAATATCGACTAGGTACCATGTTTTCATCCGTTATATAGCCATATCGGCGGTAATATTATTTTAAACAAGTTCTTAGTATTAGTACCTGTTTCGTGGCCTTCGCTGGTTTTATTTACATCTAAATTTATTACTAAAAAATGATGCAAATAAAATATAACCTTAGTGGACTGTATATAATTCGTATTAACGTTTATCAGTTACAATCAAATGTCTTCTTGACAGAATTTTATTAATTTCTTTTCAACTCATTAATCATTTCAAATTGCCTAGCAACCGAACATAACTTTTAAGCAAGCAATATAGTACATATTATTAGGATATTAAAATATGTCTTCTACAACAAACCAGTACCTTTAAGATAAATATAATATATTAGGTCTATATATAATATAGAAGATGATGGTAATTTGTATACCATACCGTTGGCGATAAAAAGAAATTTTCACCTAGTTCCTAATTATAGGAACAGTTCTATACCTGCTTTTCAACTCATTAAATCGCAAATAATGCTACATATCTACGATATTTTAATTTGATATTTAATTTAATATCCCTGGAGATACCATAAAACCATGTCTTTAATGATACTTACGACATTCTAAGTGTAAATGTAATTTAACCTCCTGCAAGTTAGTAATTTATTATGAGAGCTTCATTATGCGTAATTGCGAGGATATTGTTCATTATAGTTACAATTACAACTTATTGTTTTTTAAGTAAGTGAAATAGAGGTACCTATGAGGTTATTAATTACATCGCCATCAATCAAACTCGTGTAATGATTTATGTCGAGCAAAACTTTTAGGTCATGGTTCCATTATGCCGTATAGAAATTGATTGCTGTAGACTATATATATATTTAAACATTTATTAATCTTTTAAAGAGAACCCAATTAAATTTTCGATCTTACATTTAAACTAAATTTATCTTTTAGACCCTTTAGAGTCTCTTTGATACCGTTTCAGTCTGTTAACCAATCACACGCATTGGAGTTGCTAGTCATAAAAGTAAAATCACGTAAAACGGCCATTCAAACCTCTTCCTATCAATGAGAAATGAAAGTGGAAATTTTAATATTTTTTATCAATGTAATTTAATTATTAATTATAAATTAATTTAATTAAATTTAATTATTATAATTTAAATAATAATTATTAATTAATTAATAGCCATTTTGAGGATTACCATCTTGAAAATGAATAAGTGCAGATAATATTATTATAATTTTTTGTTTTGTTATTCCCTGAGTTATTCCCTGGCAAAATTTTCGTGCGATCTTTTCTTATAATTTTTGCATGTTTTGGGTTTAAAAATGGTTATACCAGCGCCAGAGTAGATTAAAATTTTGATTTATTTGTGATGTTTATATAATAAAGATTTTTTGAGTAAACAGTTCACAAAGGGTTCAGAAAAATATCTTTTCGTGCAAGATTAGATCGGGATTTTAATATTGCAAATTCATTGTATGAATTTGATTTGTTAATGTGTCCAGTGTTGTATGTTATATAGTCCGGGGGATCGGTAAATTTTGGAAATGGGGAATCAAGAAAATTTTGGTTTCTGGGAGTGTCTTAAAATTATTCGTTGATATAATCAAATCAAGGAATATTATCAAGAGTATAATCAAAATCATTCTGATTACCAGTAGCATCAGCTTCGGTTTGATATATATTATTGTCAAATTCTGGTTTATTATCAGTATAGTCAACTGCAGTATTTTGATGTATTATTTTTGGGTAAATCACGGTGGCTATAAAATTCAAAACGTTTCCATAATTTAAGTGATGCGTTCTTTGGTGATTGTTGACTCTATTAAAATTGGGATTGGTTTGATTAGCTGAAAGCCTTTTTTTTTATTACAATAATTGTTTGGATTAGGTGCTGAATTTTGATGAAAATTTATACTGTTGTTATAAAATTTATACTGTTATGATTTTGTTGAAGGTTTGATTTTGTTGCTGGAAGAGTCTTGAATTTTTATTGTACTGATTGGGTTGGAAATTAGTCCTTTGAATCTATTGCGAGGTTTGATTTGAATTATTTTGAAAGCTTGGTCTTATAAAATTTTGAGACTGTGATAGCTGTCTCGTGAGGCACATGATTAAATGGCCTTCACGTTTGCAATACCAACAAATAATGTTCTCTGGGCAATTTGGATTTCTAACTTGATTCATGCATGAGATATGTTTTGAGTTTTGAGTCGTAGGTTTCTGAATTTTTTTATTTTGAAAGTAGGATAGTTGTAGTTTTATACGAATTCTATTGGTAGCTACAAGCGTGCCCTTTTAATTTCCGGAACTTATAAAAAGTCGACGTATGAGGGTCAGTGTCGCAATTAATTGTGATTGAGCTTTCTTCTACTCTGAGGAAATAACTTGCTTTTATAGCGCCATGCATTTTTGCATTATGCGTTTATAACCGGGAAACAAACGTAATTGGTGAATTCGTTGGAGATCTTGTATTAATGACGTGAGGTCACGCGAATCACAAAAGTGCAAATTTAACAAATGTCTGTTCGGCAACTCCCAAATGTCTACCACGCAACGTGTTTAATACATGTAGAGTTAGAAGTAATTTCTGATCAGCGATTCCCATGCTGAAGGCAATATTACATAAATTTAAGAAAGTTTGGAAGAAAATCTGATTAGCATCTGAATCAAGTACAATGGAAAATATTTCTAATCGTCTGTAGTTTTACAGCTACATTTGCCTCGGCATCGGCACCATTTGCGGGTGCCATCATTTGATTTGCGAGAATGCGTTGAGTATAATGAAATATGAATGGATATACGTTAGATTAGAATATCGAACTGTTTTTTATATTAATAGGTTTGACTACTTTTCAAGTTGCATATTTAATCCATTAAATACAATGAATACGAGATGAATCTTAAAAGTAGGTGAGGTGAGGTGAGAAGGTAATGAAGCTGTGCATGGGCTTGTAGGTCCAAAACACGATAGTAACACCTGCGAAGGCACCTCAGCCCTGGCCAGTCTTATGCAAACATGGGAGGGCCTAGGGCATCTAAACGGAAGCTACTGTCAAGTGTGATACATTCACAGGTGCTATATGCAGCACCTGTATGGCACAATGTGACAAAAAACAAAATAATTGTTAAAAAGCTATGGAGTTTGCAGAGGAAAATAAATATCAGAATAACCTTGGCATATAGAACGGTCTCCACAGAAGGACTAGGGGTTATAGCAGGAATACCCCCTATAGATCTTATGATAATAGAGCGGAAATATACAGGGACAGATGCAAAAGCGGCAAAGGAAAACCTCATGAGAAGATGGGAGGAGAGATGGCGAGAGGGCACATATGGTAGATGGACGTACAGCCTCATCCCAAACATCCAAGTGTGGACAGAAAGAGCGTACGGAGAGACAGATTACTATTTAACGCAGGCTCTAAGTGGACATGGCTGCTTCAAGAAATACCTGTACGATAGAAAAAGATCAGAAACGGCAGCATGCCCCTACTGTCACAACGAGGATAATACGGAATACACATTATTCGTTTGTCTCCAATGGAATAGAGAACGAACACTCTACGGGGAAGAAGCATCCCAACCCTTTAATGCAGGAAACATGATGAGCGACTTGATGGCAGGAGATGAAGAAAAATGGAGGAGGACATACAACACCATAAGAGACATTATCGAGACAAAGGAGAGAGATAGTAGATGACAAAAACATGACGTCTACCCGCCGAAGTAATGCGAAAGCGGTGCCAGCGGGATAGATGGATAGACAAGGATTAGTGGCTTTAGTCGTTAAGGATCCGACACTCCCACCCAAGTGGAGTCTTATGCAAGATTTCCACTCCTCCTTCCTAAAAAAAGGTACTTCTGCATGAATGAGAGATTAGGATCTGCCACCCCGATGTTCTGGTCTATCGTCCATCGCTGTTAGTTAGGTTCCATGGATATGTTGTTCTTTCAGGAATTCACTATAAGTTAGGCACCTTGTTAGAGGATGTTTCAAGATCCTAACGACTGCGCCAATTTTATTGTATCACTCATCATGAAAATAACTTTTTTTAAATTTTAGGTGAAAGGATAGTTGCAACTATCTGAAAAGAAATGCAATGTCAAATATGAGGAGTTTAATTTGAAATCTTTACTGTTTGAATACAGATACTATTATAGGAGTGAAATGCAATTACACGTATTTATATGCTCGGCTGAGCTAATTCAGCAGGTAGTTACTCTTACAGTGTGTTTTAATAAATGCAATATATATTGTATAATAATGTCAATTAAGCTAAATCAACTGATATGTATGCGAAATGCAATTCAATGTAAGAAATTAAATACAATATTAGAGGAAACTGTTATCTTTTGCTACGTCAGTAAAAGCATAACTTGCGAATAAGTGCGAATAGGTAGTAGGTATAATATGTTACTTTCATGTTCTCATTGCTGCTTTTGTCGTGATCGAAATCTTATAGGTATGTACTGTAAGGCCTGAAAATAAACGTTTGTTATATAGTGTATTAATTACAAATTTCTCCTCTAAGATCAATTGTGATTTCGAATTTAATGTTTGAACTCACGACGCGACGTTTTAAAATTAGTAAACGATATTATTTACTGATTTTGAATAATTAGACACGGCAATAATTCTAAGAGTTAACGGTATTCAAGAGATCGATATCTAAATTAGCAAGAAAGTAATGCATTTATTGCTTTTATGTAGATATATATCTCATCTGAGATAACTAATTTATGTCGCTTTCATTAATTTATAATTTGGTAGCGAACAGATGTTAAAGAAGCTATTTCAACCCTTAACTCACGATGTAACTATCGCCAATGGAAACCATCTATAATTAAAATATTCTATTAAATTGTATCAAGAATATTCAAGAATAATCAAGCGAATGTCCAAAGCAGGTCCATATGGAGTTGTTCTTGATAAAAATATACGTAATTTATATGGTGTGTTGTTGCATGTTTCATCTCATGCAACAACACAACATATAAATTATGTACATTTTTATCAAGAACAACTCCGTAGGGACCTAATTCCATTCGCACAGGGCCAGGAACAACTTTGTAGGGACCCCCAGTCATTGGCTGGATGTTCATGTTCATATTAACATAATATTTAATATACGGGCATATACATATTGGGCACATTGCACAAGGGCACAAGGCAAATTTTCATTCTCGAAGCAGCCTGCGCCGGAACTGTGGTCGTAGTGACACAATTTCTGTAAC
>CAXKVY010012462.1:0-16047 GCA_964058915.1 Tetropium fuscum | reverse complement strand
TTCATATCTACAGTAAGTACATATAATCGTATACTTGTTCCAAATTTCAGTGAGTTTACCCTTTATTGCCCATCAGTCATGTATTGTTCTTGATTTAGTCGAAGAAATAAAGCACTAAAACTGCTTCACTATCGATTTTTTGAGCAGTAAGATGGATCTTAATGCGGTTTTGTGCGTTCGATTCGTTAGAGCGTCTATAAACTTTGTGATCAACTAAATTGATCGAATTAATCTGAATTTTGGCATATAAAATGGAAATGAGTCCAGTTTATTCGTAATTATGTTTTTATATTTTATTGTTTAAACAAAATATCAAAAACGTGTACTAAGAGTATTAAGAATGAGAAAAAGTATTAAGAATATTATTTGTAATTATTGAATATCTCTTCTTCGTTATCTTCTTCTGTGCATTCAGATTTAGCCGATAATGGCTCTTTTTCTAAATAAGTTTCAACATTAGAACATTTGCAGCCTGCACAATTTTTCCACGCAAGATTGCAGATTAATCCATGCTTTATGCAACCACATGAATTACCGTAATCTTTTTTGCAACTGCAGAAAATTAAATTGAAAACACTGGGTGGACCGGGAGGTGAATTTATATTCACTATCACTGTTCCTGAATTTTGTAATGAACAAATCCCATAATCAACGATCCCAAAAACTCCCGAGTAAGTAACGAGTTTCGACTTTATGTCACGAATTCTCATTACTCTAGGAGGCGACGTTCATGCTGCCTACCCTGGGCACCAGGTACCTCGGAGACCCTTGTTGATATTCGTCTTCAGTGACCCCAAAAACCCCCGAATAAATAACGAGTTTCGACTTTATGTTACGAATTACCATAAAACTCTAGGAGACGACGTTCATACTGTCCACCTTAGGCACCAGGTACCTCGGATACCGCTGCCGTTGTGATATTCGTGTTCAGCGACCCCAAAACCCTCCGAGTAAGTAACGAGTTTCGACTTTGTCACGAATTCTCATTAAACTCTAGGAGGCGACGTTCATACTGTCTACCCTCGGCACCAGGTACCTCGGAGGCCGTTGCCGTGGTAATATTCGTCTTCAGCGACCCCAAACCCCCGCGTAAGTAACGAGTTTCGACTTTGTGTTACGAATTTCCATAAAACTGTAGGAGACGACGTTCAACTGTCCACCCTGGGTACCAGGTACCTCAGACACCGTTGCCGTCGTGATATTCGTCTTCAGCGACCCCAAAAACCCCCGAGTAGCATAACTGGACTCATCCATCAATGGCATCAATATTTACCGAGTTGTAATTTTTTTATTTATTGTCTCTTCAATATGCACTTCTAAAATGCATATTTTTATATATGCAATAATGCATTTTTTTAAAATGAATGGATCAATTTAGTTCACAAAGTTTGTAGACGCTCTCACGAATCGAACGCACAAAACCGCATTAAGATCCATCTTACTGCTCAAAAATCGGAAGTTCATAGCTTTATTTCTTCGACTACTTAGGTACTATTATTTCAACGATTTATTTTTTATTAAACCTTTTTATTTTGTTTTTTAAATATTTTTTTTTTAATTTTTTAATAAACCTTTTCGATTTGATCTAATGGTTGCGCATGCTAACGTATTTTCCTGGCGAGGTTTTCCTAACCCGGAAACGTAAACAAATTATCGAAAAAGTGCAATGCATAATATGTGTAGTTAGAGCGTAACTATAATGACCACATCATACGTATCATGTGACACACCTTACAATGGCTGTTTTCTTCAATGACTGTTTGATTCTCAACGAGTGGATGCACTTCACTACACGACCTTACAACTGCATTTAACTTGGTTATTGTGCTTATGCATCTGCTAATTAGATACCTACCTACTAACGAGTAGTTATATACTGTCAACGAATAATAATGATTGTAGCAAAGTTTACAGAATAACGCATATTCCGTAAACTTTGATTGTAGTGTCTGTCGACAGCTGTTTTAACCAAACTTGTACACCCTGTATTCCCGTAGCGAACCATTTTTGGAATATAGTTTACTTATATAATGTAGTATTATTTTCCGATGTAGAATACGCGATCTAAATTGCCATCTTGCACCCTGTATATATATATATACAGGGTGATTCAGTTTTAACGACCATAACTTAAGATTCGATAGAACTCTTCAAATTAATAGGGGCTGTTTCTTATAGAAAAATGCCCCAAAATGTACCGTTAATAAGATACAGGGTTAACACCCTGTATCTTATTAACGGTATTATTAACGGTATTATTAACTTTCAATTCTTTTGCAATTTTTCTTACTTGACTCCAGAACAGAGTACAACGTACACACAACTGTGTACACAGACATACAACGTACACAATTTACTACAATTATTTAGTATGCCAAAAGCAATATTTCAGTCTAAAATTATCGAGCTAGATGTGATTCAGGTGATTGTTTTTTGTGTGCCATAAACACTTTTATCCACGCAATATTTTTGTCACTATACGCCCCTGATTATTATTATTAGTAAGCAAACTGAAACCGCTGCTATCTTACCAAACATATTATTGTGCCCTCAGGTATAAATTTTCGACATTTTGCTTCATTTTAAAGTTATGGAGGAAAATTTAACTTAATCAATTAATTTAAATTTAATTTTCTGCGCATACATACTCTTACGGACAAATGCTAGTAAATGTCATAAAAACTTTACATTTCTGGATTATCCTCCTCACGGTGGGGGACCGCCTAGCCGCGAGACTGGTCCCAGATAAATGATAATGAGGACCAGAGTAATAAATCTCGGGTAACTCATACATAAAAATTGTATAGACTGCCACCAAGCCACCCGTAATAAATAGGATGTTTTGAAGAAAATTACTCAAGTAAAATGAAGTAATGCACAAAGGGCCTAATGAGGCCTAAGTGCTGTAGTGGAAGTAGAACCACTACACACTGACCCATATACATACATACATATCCTCACGGTGCAAATTTTAACGAATATTTCATTATTCTCCTTCTAATATAAGATCTTTCGGCAGAAATGTAATCAGATGATCAGTTGCTGAATGTTTGATTAAGTTTTAAAGCAGCGTAATTAATCTGAGCGTATTTGACATGAAATCACATAGGTACATCGTATATCTTAGTAAAATGGTTCACTAGCCTTTCTACGAAATGTGATATTTCCTGTGAAAGCTGTTGACACAATAAAGAATAAAAACATTGATTTTGTTATTCCATTGGTGTTATAATAATGGACCTGGAAAAAAGCCATTGTGATAGCGTGTTCGCGTGGACACAATCACATTCCCCCGAACAGAAACAAAAGCATTTGCTCATTTGGCATTAATGCCTGAACTTTTCATCGATGACCTTGTGCGAAGCCTGAATGCTCTGGAATATGGGGCACCGCACCAGACTGCACAGGCTATTATTTATTGTAGAATTTTAATTTGAATAATACCACTGATCGAAATCTGAAATTTTCTTGTTATATTTATTTACAGTTTGTGGATAACTAGGTGACTGATCTTATCGATGTACAATAATTACGTATAGGGTGAAATGATTGAGAGCACTCCCACACTTGCATCACCAAGGAGCCCACAGATGTAAATTTGACAGCACACTATTGGATAAACACAAATTCTAAAGGTGGTATAAAAATGTTCCACTGGGAATTAATACGATATCTACTTGGAGCAAAAATTCTGCAGCTAAAATTAGACTGGACATCACAAATAATAAAATTACCAATAATTCAAACCCTGCCAGTACAGTTTTCCATTTAGCCAAAGCAGGGGTAAGTGACCAACAACTTATGAAGATAACCGGACACTCATCATCATCATCATCATCATCATCAATTAAACCCTACCGCCAAATTGACGCTAAACATCACGAAAATCTTGTTAGGAAATAATACTATCAGTACACCAAATCAAACAATTTATAACAACCCTGTTTTAATAACTGTTCCTTCAAATAATTGTATAAATAAAGATAATTATTATATTATATTCTGTCGTTAATTTATCTTCCCAAAAACTTTTGCTCGAAAACTGACATTTGACACGTCACGTCAGATTTTCGTATAAAATCACTGATTGACAAAATTAATTCGTTACAATGAAAAATTTATCCGATAAAAAAAGCTCCTCTGGTTTTCCTGTTGACAAAAGTGCGCTCCAACTTAATTAAACCCACATTGTAGCTAACTGCTGGGCATTATAGCACTGCAATAATTGCAACCTTCTAGCAGCACGTAAATTTATAATTCACATAAAAATATCTAAATACGTGCATCCTAGGACATTTCCTCTTCCTTTCATAGATAGCTTTTCGTTTTCCTATCGCGAGGGTATAATTTTAATTATATAATTTACAATAAAGCGCTTTATATGGTTGAACGAACTCATTTGGCCAGATCCACCATAATAAAACGACTTTATGAAACTGTTATTTCTTTTGTTTGCAATATCCTTTTATAGCTAAATTAGAGTTGTAACAACAAGTGCGGAACTATTATTTATTTTAAAAGTATCCGGTTGTTGCCATTAATTTTCGTAAATTAAAAATAAGTATATACATTCCGATTAAAGATAATGATTAAGATATATACAGTACCTACATTAATAATCAAGTGATTATGAGGTAATGCATTTTTTAAGACGTTGTCACCTAATTAAATCAAGTTTAAACGATGTTCTTTGTTTCGTAAAAAAGCGCGAAATTACCTACAAAGCCAAAAATAACAAAGGAGATCGCACTCACCTGAGCAGGAGAGGTAGAATCAAAAATATTAAGATGAACTTTCTGCTATCATGAGTCCGTAATCGATACTGAGCTCGCAGATTATATTCACGCTGCACAGAACAGTCGACGAGCACTGACTTCAGCTGGACATTCATTTACACCTGATGAAGGTGATGTGGAGGTAATGGTAATGTCGACGGAGGCAAGCAGGCGAGCAGGATTGTTCCACTCCTCAATGCGCATCTCGCGGTACGCTTTCTAGGGCGGAAAATGTCGCTTTTTACTGGTATCTCTTTCCTCCTGTTCCTGTTATACGAGGCGCGAGAAAATTAACGAATAACTACTCAATTTGCATGGTAATAGAATTTTTTTATAAACAACGATTTAGCTACGCTGTAATATAAATATAACATTTATATATCAATAAAAACAGAATAAAAAACTTTGTTTAGAAGGAGTTTGGTATCTCAATAACACCTATACAAAACACAACAAATAAACACATTTGTTTCTTTATATACCATTAAATTGATATCCTACAAAAATATTAAAATCATTTTTCTTCAAGGTTGAGATGACTTTTTCTTTTTTAAGACAGGATGGAAATTTTCCCTCCTGTTTTCACAAAACAAAATCGCAGAATAGGCTATCAAATCGGTGGTAATTTTATCCCCGCATGTTGACTGTCACCTGTTTTAAATGAATAAAATAGTTTTCTGTCAATGTTTTGTAGTTTCAATAGACTCGTCGAAATCAGAAAATATTACTGTTAAGCAGAGAAAATCTTCATCAGTAGATAACCGTCGATGGGGTGATGCTAGCGAGGAAGAGATTCGAAAGTTAATTGAGAAGAAATAACAAAAAAGAGCAAAATTTTATTAATTTTAGTATTTTTTGATGTTTTTGATCCATTTCTTAAAAGAATGTTGGTCCATTGAATCGTGGTAGTCCGCCGACTTTGACTCAAGTAATAAAGCATTTTGTATGAATCCACGCGTAGTTCCAGAATGTAGCACAACAAAACGCTTACCATTTCGTGTGTGGTCTGTTTTACAACTTTTTACACTGTTATCTTGCCACGTTCATTTAAATCCTCTGTTCGCAAAAATCCGTGTTTCGTCTAGGTACACAAATTGAATCGGTATCCGCTTATAAGTTCGTTGGATATTCTCTTATATTCTCGTAAAAAAGCTATTCACTTACGTGCAATGTGATGTTGCTCACAAAGGAGACCTCTGTTATTTTCCTCTGTAAAGGAAAGCCAATATTCGTTAAAATACGCCACAGACTCGTATCAGAAACATCTAAGATAGCCTTTTGCTTCACGGTTTCATTCTGTTTTAATTGTATTTTTTCTCTTCTTTCATAGTACTTATACACAATATAACGAATTTCTGACTTAACCGCCATCATGAACATCAATCGTTTTCAACTTACGTCTGTTGCGTGTTTTTTCTGGAGTACAGATTTACTTCTTAAACATATTTTTAAGGCATCAGCAACTCTGATGCCTTAAACCTACTCTATGAGGTTTATTATGAATTATCGTCTCTGTTTTTCAATAATACGGTTAGACATTATTGAAAATATATTAATATGTAGAACTGTCAATGTGGCTTTAAATTTGATTTTTAAAATAGCAAATTGTTTTCAAACATTTTTACTGACACTGTTTCCGAAAAATCTAAGTGCGTTAGTGCTTAACATGGCCGAAATTGTTTTGTACTCTATGAGAGTCAGTCGTTTATTGCAGCAACATACGTCGCGTGCTGATGCTCCTAGAAATTGACCAAAAACAACAAACGTAACGCGTAAATTGATGCATACACACACCGATCTAGCTGAAAAAGACAAGTATACAAGAGGAAAAAGCTAAGTATACTTTTTCCTGTTGTCAATCCAATTCATATAAAGGAAAAATCAATATTCAAAATTCTTTAAGATATATTTTAAAGATCAGTGTTACGATGAGCAATACTGGATTTCATTACTACTAGCTTAAATTAGAAGATATTGCTTGCGAGTATTTTTTTTCAAATTTATTCCGATGAAATTGAGTTTACCTTGAGTGTATTACGGTCTTATTCCAAGATTCCAAGATTCTTCGTAAAAAAACAGTAAAATTATTGTTTTAAATGGGATACCTACCACATAGCCCTTTTTTATTTTTACAAAATTGGTGGATGCGCAGGGTTAGTTATTTGCAATTTTAAACTCACTTTCCTATTGTCCGCTATCTATGAATGTAAACTTCGATTTCTATAAAAGAAGAATCATGTATTAAACAAACAATTAAATGATTAAATTTGAATCTAAATTGTGCCTCACTTTGGTATAAATGTAACGAACAGAATAAATCCAATAAAGACGAAGGTGATTCTAGAATATATCTTAGTTATGTAAGAAGCTAAAATCCTAGGTTCATATTTAGAAAACCAATTAACATTCGATGGTTATATAAATAATATCTGCAGTCTTATTTTATAATCGCATCATCTAATCAATGAATAAACTGAATTAAAACTGATTAGGGCTAATCCTCATGCAGGCTATTGTAATATCCTCATATTGGTACTGATGCACAATAGTATCATACGAATTTTGGTAACTCAGTGTATTTTTATTTCTTAGCAAATTGTCCTAAATATAAGTTACAAAACATGCAAAATTTATACATACGATTACCATATCTACTGCAGTTGGAAGATATTAAATTGTATCTCATTGTTTTTTTTAATTAACTAAATCGCTACCTATAAAATTATTAAGCTGAAGGTCTGAAGTATACACTAGATATAAACTTTTGTTTCTTTTATTAGATACAGCACGTCGCCACACTCTGAGGGTTCGTTTTCATATATGTCTTTTTTACTACTTTATTTACCTTTACCTTTATTTCACTAAGCAAGATCACAGGTTTGAATATTTCATCTCAAAATTAAATAACCGTTGGACAACCGTTTGGACAAGAATTAATTTCGTATCTCATTAAATTAATGTAAGTAATACATTGTATTATACACTCCCCGGCACAAAATTCCGTCACCCTAATATTTTGCCCAATTTTGATGTTTTATAACTTTTTTATTTTTCATCTGATTTTCATAAATTTTTTACCAGTCTGTAGATCAGTTCATTGTGTGTCTTTTTAATTACTGTAATAAGTCATATTTTTCGTCCAGGCAATATTATACAGGGGTAAATCAAAGTGTTGTTTTTTGTCGTAAACTCAAAACACCCTGTGGAAAAATTGAGGCGAATAATTTTGTTTACAAACTGTTTGCTGCCATCTTAGACGTATTGTAAACATTTTGTTTTTTGATTCATCCCATTATCTCATTTTGATTCATCCCATTATCTCATTTCTTCTGCGAGCAGCAAAATTTTAAATGAAACGCTGTTAATTTTATCATTTTTAATTAAAAAACATCGACGTAGGCTAAATACGCGGTTATTGTGACAGAATATTTGACAGTACAGTTAATTTAGTGTGTTGTCATCATGGTAACTACAGCAGACGTAGGTAGAATTGTTGCCTTAATAGAGGATGGCCGCAATAAGAGTTATGTCTCCCGTACTCTGGGAATTGCGCGGTCTACAGTTTGTGATGTTTGGAATAGGTATCTACAGACGGGAAACTTTATTAGGCGGCAAGGCTCTGGCAGAAGGAGAATGACCACTCAAGCTGATGATCACTTTGTCATTATGAGTTCTTTAAGAGATCGAAGAGCTACTGCTGTGATATATATATATATATATATATATATATATATATATATATATATATATATATATATATATATATATATATATATATATAAAGGGTCCGCCAATAGGGACGCTCGATCTTTGACAGCTCATGGCGGCCATGTTGTTTGTGGTAGAGTTGGCAAACGTAGTTGTTATTATTCAGTGTATCTTCACAAATCACCATGAACCAATTCAGCCGCGAGCAACATGTGCAAATCGTTAAAACTTATTACGAAAATCATTCATCGGTTCGAGCAACGTTCCGCGCGCTCCGCCAATTTTACGGTGCAATTGATCGCCCTGCTGAGTCGACTATCCGTCGTTTGATTAACAAATTGGAGGCAACCGGTTCGGTGAACAATCAGCCAACACCGACGCGTCGTCGAAACGTCCGATCTGCCCAGAATGTCGCCGCTGTGCGCGATAGTGTGCGTGAAAATCCGCGACAGTCAATTTCACGTCGCGCACAGGAACTCCGCCTTTCGGAAACATCACTTCGCCGAATCTTGCATCTGGATTTGGGCATGCATCCGTACAAGATCCAGCTGACACAAGAGCTCAAAATAAACGACCATAGACAGCGCCGTATCTTCGCTGATTGGGCTTTAGAGCAGTTGGAAGTCGACCCCGATTTTGGTCGCAAAATCATCTTCAGCGATGAGGCACATTTTTGGTTAAATGGGAATGTCAACAAGCAGAATTGCCGTTATTGGGCCGAGAACAATCCACAGGAGGTCCACCAGGTCGCAATGCACCCAGCAAAGGTAACTGTTTGGTGTGGATTTTGGGCCGGAGGCATCATCGGGCCGTATTTCTTCGAGAACGACGATGGTGTGTCCATCACGGTAAACGGCGAACGATACAGATCCATGATAACGAACTTTTTCTGGCATGAAATCGACAATATGGATGTCGAGGATATGTGGTTTCAGCAGGACGGCGCTACGAGCCACACAGCGCGCGCCACAATGGATCTTCTGCACGAGCGCTTCGGAGGAATGGTTATCTCGCGCGGAGGCGACATCAACTGGCCACCGAGATCGTGCGATTTAACCCCACTAGACTATTTCTTGTGGGGTTTTCTTAAATCACAGGTCTACGCAAACCAACCACAAAACACTGATGCCCTCAAAGTCAACATACGCCACGCCATCGATGAAATACAGCCCGATTTGTGCGCCAGAGTCATTGAAAATTGGACTTCTCGTATGCGCGCCACCCAGCGAAGCCGAGGTGGACATTTGACCGATATTATTTTCCATACATAATGCCTTCGAATACTCTTTCAAACAAAAAATAAATTTCATTTATACTTCTCACACAACTTGCTTTATTTCATTTTAAAGATCGAGCGCGCTTATTGGCGGACCCTTTATATATATATATATATATATATATATATATATATATATATATATATATATATATATATATATATATATATATATATATATATATATATATATATATATATATATATATATATATATATATATATATATATATATATATATATATATATATATATATATATATATATATATATATATATATATATATATTATATGTATATATATATATATATATATATATATATATATATATATATATATATATATATATATATATATATATATATATATATATATATATATATATATATATATTAGGATGTTCTTTTATTATTTTTTTTAGGTCCCATTGACTAATGATTTACCATTGGACCTAAAATAATTTCTCCCTTAATCTAGGAAGCTAAAATTGCTTCCTAGATCAAACCTCTGAACGGCGCAAACAGAGTTTGTTTCCCATTTAATTAACATGGGAAAATGGACGTTTTTACTCAAACATGAATATCTGGTAGAATTTTTTTTTATAAAAATTCTGTTAGCAGCATTTTATAGAGAATTAAATTTCCTACAAAAAAAATTTTTTTTATGCTAGAGGACAGGAGGGTATTTACAAATCATTGATGCAAGATGAATGTCTTCATTTTGATAGAGCTTAGTGGGGTAAAATGGCTTCAAAAATTTTAAGCCAACATAAACAAATTAGATACAGCATTTTCTAATTTTCATTGGAAAAATGATAAGAAATCTATCTTATCTCATTAAAATAACAATTATTTTTATGTAAAATAAAATATGTTTTTAATGAACTTTTTAAATTTAAACAAATTTGCAAGTTTTTATAAATATTTTTTTTATTAAAAGTAGGTCGAATTGGTGACGCGTGTCATGTAAGTTATATAAAAATATATACCTGTTATAAGAATTTACTTGTTTTAAATAGGTAAATTAATTTACATTTAATTCGTTTTTAATTATTTAATTTTCCTGCCTTGCAAATTATATTAGATAAAAGCCAAGAAAACAGGTGCAATATTATAGGAAATAGTAGGTACATTAGTAAAATTAACGCATTTACCCACACAAAATGCGTTACGTTACCAAAAATTAAGTGAAAATGTGAAAATTATAATCAGGCACTTTTCAATTGTCGCGGCTGTTTAGAACTTCACGCTGGCAGCGATCTGATTGCGGTGTAGATTCACAATGTTCACATAAATTGTGTGTCTTTGTTGAAATCTTTTTGTTGTTATTTGTTATAAAATTACAATAAACACGTCCGCTGATTGCAATTAAAGCTTTTTCCGGTGCTTCTTCTCTGCCCTGTATTCTTTAATACGATCGTGAGTATTTAGAATGTATAACGGTAAAGTACGACGGCGATATGTCTACTTGCCTAATGTGGATCAGCGGCGTTCTAGTCATTTTAACCTCTATAGCGGTGCAGTTATTACCTAGGTTATGCTTATAGCTTTGAGAACATAAATCTCTTAAACGCTTCATTCTACGATAAATTTGTAAGTGTAAGAAAATGATCATTATAAAATATTCTATTAAAAATGTCAAAAGAGTTGAAAACGAATTTCTACTAGCTTTCGAGTTACGGGAGTGAATCAAAAACTGCGAAAATATATATATTCTTTTGAAAATCAAAATTTTTCGCTCAAAATTGGCACATAGGCGTGAAATGTCGTTAGGCACATAATTTCTTAGTGACATTTTTCGAAATATTAACAATTAAGACCATTTTCTAAAATTTTTTTTAGAAAAATCACAAATTTGACAGTTGCCAGATGTTGTCATCGAGAGCTTTTTCTCGATTTTTTTCTTGCAAAACAAATATGAATAGCAAAAAATTTAAAAGCTAATACAACCCATATATTACACCGAGGGTCAGGTTATTTCTGATGTTTATAGAAATATTTTTATAATTAACTAATGCAACCTGCTTCAAAAACGTGGGCTAATAAAGGACTAACTTGTGCCCTATGGATCCCTATAAATAAATGGATGTAAAGGATCCCTATGAATTTATTCTAAATAATTAAATAAATGTTCCTTCTATAGAGTTTATGTAGGCAATACAAAATACACCTGACCACCTGGCCTTCTGTTGTTTCAGTCCGGGTGGTGAAAAAGTAGCCTAGTTCCCCGTGTCCATATTACTGCGATTAAACCATCAAAATATAGGTAGGTATTTTTTACAAAAAATAATTGAAATTTTTTAAAGTATAATGAAAATTTTGTTGTTTTCTGAATTATTCCCGTCTCGTCTGTTACATTCACATCAATATTATTAATTACTGAACCATATCTGTATATATGCAACCTAGTATACAGAGTAGCTGCTGATAGCATTGCATATTATATTTTCCGCACACCAGTGGCGTAGCTAGCCCTGAGGAAGGCTAGCTACGCCTGTATCTAAATTTTTTAGGGAGGGCTTTTTTCGGAAAATAAACAAAAACAATCGCACAAACAAAGTATAAAATATATTGGTTTGAAAACGACAAAAGCAATAAATAAAAAACAACTCTGAAAAACATTGTAATCGTTAAATACTTACTTTTACGACTTTTTTCCGCGAACATATTATTTATCATATATCGTCCATAGCTAAAGAAGATTTTAGTTTATTTTTATTAAGTTCTTCTTTCTCTATGGATAATATTGATAAATCCGATAGCCGTTTTTGTCCCGTAGACGTTCTGAGAAAATGTCTATGTTTTAATGTTTTGAAAAGCTTCCTTTTGCAGTTGCGGTTGTATGTGGAAGAGTCAAAAATAGTAAACATACTGATATAATTTAATGGATATAAATAAATGGGAAACTGGAGGCGAGGCTATTGAAATTTATAAGTAATCACTCTGCAAGTTCCTTAATGGTAATTTTTTGAATTTCTGATTTTAAACAGCATTTCAAAGCAATTATTAATTGATGACAGGGATCAACTGTCAAATCTGTATGGTATTTACTAACCAACTGCTTCATCTTTAATTACCAAGGATTTTTTTCTAAAAATAAATATTCAAGATGGCGGCCGTTTTCTGCATTTATAGTCCTATTCGACACTCGGTATCTCGGGGTTTTGGGAGGAGCAGATCACCAAATTTTTGGTCATGTCAAATATTCCAGATGGCGACTACAAGATTGCTGAGAATTTTGCCATTTACCGTCCGATTACACTCGTTTTTTTGTGGTACCTAGCAGACCACATTTTTATCAAATATTTACGGCGATGTATTTATTTTGTACATTTCGTTTTTTTATTTGTTACGATAGCATAAATAGTAAAAAAGTTACAATGGATAAACTTTAGTTGCAAAGTTTAATTTTAGATTAGAATTTGTAATAAATTTGAGAAATTAAACTTTTCGACTAGTTTATCCACTGTAACTTTTTTCTATTTATGCTCTCGTAACAAATAAAAAAGCCAATGTGTATTCTTTAATTGCCATGTTTCCAAAAAAAATCATATTTCCCAAAAAACATATTTCCCAAAAAAATCCACCGTTAACGAGTTATTTACAAAAAAAATCCAAGATGGCGGCTTAGATTTTTGATGGTTGCCGGAATGGGAGACTGATGGAGATGAGAGAGAATGGGATGTTAATAAGGATGGTATGGCCTACCAATAAAAAAATTCGTAGCTTTTGTTAAAAATTATTTCCTTTCCTTTTCCTTTAAAACACGTTATATATTGGTCTTGGACTGTAGTCCTAATTCGTTATTTTGTAACTTGTTCAGAGTTACAAGTTATGGCTACATAGTTTTTTATTAGTACCTATATTATTTATATTTACATAATATTTATTAAATTCTTGGCTATTTTATTTGTACATACGTTTTAAGTAAATAGCCTTTAATGTTTTAGTGTACCTACCTACTTTCAGCTAGTTATCTTGTTTACTATACCTACCCAGTAGGTAGGTACTCACCCAGTATATCAAATTAATCAGATGGGCGACGCGACGTGACAAATTGAAACGTTTCAAATATTGGTAGGATACCTATTGAATTATGAGTAGAGGCTGACGAGTGACGACGGCTTAGTGCTGTGTGTCTCTGGTGCGGAGGCGAGCGTCCGTTCCTCCCAACACGCTGGAAACAGGGGTGAGAAATTCAAAAAGTGCGCGGGGGTTGCCGGGAAACGATATTATTGATCGCGTAAGCAGTGACCGCACATACTGCCACCGCCACGGCGCCCGCGATCTCTCTGTTATGTCACAATAAAATCTTTGTATACACACAGTCAGGTGCTTCATCAGCTACAAAATGTTTAAATAATAAATGACACTTGAAAGCCAGTGCCCGCTGAGAGAAATACGCACAGTGTGTGAGCGTTGAGTGATCGTGAGTTGTTTAAAAAACGTTGAACGCCTTAGAGCGGATATCGCGTACGTTATGTCAGGTAGGTAGGCTATGTATTTCCGCATTGTTTTTGTTATTGTTATTACTTACTACTAGGATCTAGAATATTAATATGTGAATGGTGTCTTGGTTCAATTTGGTTCGTAGTACACTGTTTGTTCATTTATAGATCCGCCGGTTATACATTTTGTTTGCTAGTAGTGTGCGGATTAACAAAAATTACGAATAATTGCCTTCGTGTGTAGGCATCTGATTTTATTGTTTGTTTCCTACTTATGTGTATCTAAGCTGACGAATATTCCAGCATTTATGATTAGTGGGTTTTATCAAAAATAAAATGTTTAGAAGGTGCGTTAATTCAGCGGATGATAAAATTGCAGATAAACAAATTCTGCCGCTCCTTATCAGCCGCTTTCTCGCGTAAACAATGTTACTAGAAAGCGTAAATTGTGGCGGCATTATGTAGGTATACCATTTTCATTTTACGTAAATGCAGCAATCAGAGGAAATTACAAAGACAAGTTTTTTTTTAATTATACAGGGTGGGGCAATAGTGCGTCGGATATCTCGAGTTCTATGATAGCTAGAATTTTTTAAAGAAAATGCAAGGACACTATATAAAAAAGTCTATAACTGGAAATTATTTTCGAACATACAGGGCGAGCCAAGAAAAAATACAGGACCAAGTGCCTTTTTTAAATGGAATGCTATGTATATCAGTACATTTTTTGAAGCCCCTTTCTAGTCTCCTTTCACTACTATATTATTATTGACTCCCAACCACTTGGATATAATGAATTTTTTTGTTGAAATAATGCAATCTGCTGGTTATTAAAAAAGTCTCTACAGTCACAATGATGGGTTTTAAGAAAAACTTATATGAATACCAGTTACGAGATATCTAAATGTTTTTGAATCATTTCCATTTCTTAAAAATGTACAGGGTGGCCAAAAATTATTTTTCAATTAAGAACTTTTTATGTTGAATTTTCTCAACTTTTTCAAATGGAACCCTGTATATTTTTCAACGATGTGATATAGAAATGAAAAAATTACTTTTTTACATTTACTTAGTACTTCCTATGGCTAATTGCAACCATTTTAATTAATTAAAATGCTCATCCACAGTGGCGTAACTACACCCCGGTCAGCTCCCTCAATGCGAGGGACCCGCAGCCACAGGGGACCCTGGAGAATACTAAGTAATAAAAAATTTACGATTTCCATATTTTGGACTTTTTCTTCAAAGTATGCCAACAGCAAGCACTTTTTCACTGGATTTACTACTAACATTTTCACGAGATTTGAGTTACTCGTCAACAAACGATCGAACTTTCATTACCTTAGCAACAATAAACTTCATGGATTTCAAAAGGATATTTTATAAATTTACTAACGCATGTCGCTCTTAGCGTTGATTTGTACTTTTGATGGTGTTTGTACAAAAAGCATTGCATGATATATTAGTCCAAGCAATGGGTACAAAAAAGGGGTTCTATTCGCAAAAGGTGGGAAATAAATGAAATTTGGTGGGATGGTAGACATAGGTCCCCTAATAGTTTTCCCTGATAGTACACAGAAAATTGCGCCGCGACGCTGTTCGGGAAATAGCGCGGTTGTGATCGAAAAAAAGTTCGAATGAAGCATGTAGAGAACAAAATTGTGCACAATTTTGGTCCTTTAATTTTTCGTCTGCGACCAATACGAAAGTTTCCCCTCTACGAAAGTATGGATTACCAATAAATTTTCATTAGAAATAAAAATGCCGCGATTATAAATTATTTATATGCAGAGAGATAGATATTATATATTATACTGCATGTTATTTAGATACATTGTGG